>PVLD010013020.1:0-57830 GCA_004027595.1 Dinomys branickii | reverse complement strand
TATTTCTCGTCTGTGTAGATGGAGCATTTCTTCCATCATTGTTTTCATCTCGTTTTTTATCTGAGAAATCATTGTGGGTATGTGGGTTATTTCTGCTTTAAGCTCTTTCATGGCCTGTTGGAGTTGTTTAATTTCGGATGCAATCATTTCATATCTTGAAGTTATGAGGCTTCCTGGTTCCCTTGTTTCTTCCTCTTCAGAACTTGTTCTGGGTGGGGTTGAGTTTTGAGACTGCGATTTGCTCCTCTGTTTTCCCATTTTTGGGTGTCAGATTCAAAATGTGGAGCTATAAATTCCAAAGGCAGTTCAGCAGGCGGAGGTCAGCTGCAAAGGCTGCTCCAATGATTCCTTCTCTTTGGGAGAATGTCCCTTAAGCTTTCTGCTGAGAGTTCCACTTAAAAGGCTGTACAGATATTGGTTAGATACTCCCTACCTAGTGACCTGGGCGAGGTGTGTAAGAACGCTCCCCCGCCCTCCCAGGGTTCCCTGCAGGTATAGGGATGGATCTCCTCCCCCACTCGGTGATCTGGTCGCTAGCGCCGATATCTCACCAGTTTTTGGAGTCCCTGCAGGCATGAAGGTTCCAAGGTGCCAGTCTATCCTTTGGGGCTTTCTGCGCAGCCCGCCCGATGCTCGCAAAACGTGAGCCCGCTGGGCGTTGCCGCCGCCAGAGAGCCGATCTCTGTCGGGAGTCGCCGGAGAGCTGCGCCAGCTCGGGAGGCGGGAGGGACCAAGCTGTACGTGTTCTCATGGCGTTAGGACCCAGCAAATCTTCCTCCCCGCTCCCGGCGTTTGGGGCCCTCCGTGCGGCCCGCCCGACACGCGCGAAACGTGGGATTGCCGGGCGTCTCCGCCGCTAACAAGCCGATCTGTGTCGGGAGTCGCCGGGGGGCTGCGCCGGCTCGGGAGGCGGGAGGGATCGAGCCGTCCGTGCTCTCAGGGCGCTAGGACCCAGCAAATCTTTCTCTCTGCTCCTGGCGGCGTTTGGGGCCCTCCGTGCGGCCCGCCCGACCCGCGCGAAACGTGGGATTGCCGGGCGTCTCCGCCGCTAACAAGCCGATCTCTGTCGGGAGTCGCCGGGGGGCTGCACCGGCTCGGGAGGCCGGAGGGACCGAGCCAGCTGCGCTCCCACGGCGCTTGGACCGAGTCAAGCTTCCTCCCCTGCAGAAGCTTTTTAACTTAAAATAATATCATCTGTTGACGTTGGTACTACTTTTTGTGCTACTGAGTTCTTATTAAAAAGTCCTTGCCTATGCCTATATCTTCAAGAATTTTGTCTATTTTATCTTCCAGCAGATTAAATGTTTCTGTTTTAACACTTAGATTTTTTCATCCATTTCGATTTTATTTTAATACATGGTTAGAGATAAGGGTCTGAATTTAATCTTCTACATGTAGATAGCCAATTTTTCCAGCAACATTTGGTTAAAGAGGCTATCTTTCATCCAGCATATGTTTTTTACTCCTTTGTTTAAAATCAGATAAGTGAATGTGCCTGGAATTGTTTCTGCCCCTTCTATTCTGTTTCACTGATAAATATTCCAAAGTTTAGCATATTTACCATCTGTGCCACTATGTTTTGATAGTCTACCATAGTCAGAAGCTAATTATCTTTCTACAAACATATTATAATTCAAAATTTCAGCCAGAGTAATTGGTATTATTAATTCATAAAGGTTAATTTAAGGATTTATTTTATATGCATTTTTCAATGAGATTTCAAGTTTTTTAAAGAGAGGTACTATGGACACTTGTACTTATTCAATAGGGAGATACAAGAAATAAATATTTGTTGTTTTAGTCAACATATACAAATTCAAAGTGTCCTCATCACTAGATGAAATGGCAGCATCACTTCAAAGCTCACATTTATTATGTATTACTAAGTGCTTAATATGCCTCAGGTATAACAGAAAATTCCTCCCCCAAGCCAGTATACTTCAGGTTTTTAGTTGCTCAAGTAATAGTTCCTGTTGTAGTTCCAGTTGCTTCTGTCTCCTAGACATGGCTGGTCCCTGTGATGCACAGTGTAAGAACCAATCAAAGACAGTCAAGTACTTTACCTCTGTACTTCCCCTTTGCAATCCAATAAAAACCTCCCTCCCTGATCCTTCATGGCCTGAGATTCTGGGAATGATGCCAATCATTGCCCATCAATGTAAAATAAATCTGCCTCCAAATCCTGGGTGTCATTTCAGTGTTTCTACTTTATGTATCTCATTTCCTTTAATTCTCATGCTGTGAAGTTCATACTCTTTTAAACATTTTAAATCTGAAGATATTGTGGCATAGAAAGTTTTTGAAAAGAACTTTTCCAAGGTTGTATAATTAGTATGAAATTGAGCCACAGTGAAAACCCAGGAAGACTAAGTCTTACCTGTGCTCTTGATCTCCATTCCTTATTGTCTACCAAGTTACATGTTCAGAAGTTACCCTTGATCCGTAGTGCTACAAATGATCCTTAAACTCAGTATATGAAAGTAGCACAAGACCTCCTAAAACAGTCTTAGCTCCTTTTCAATGTTATAGAAACAGGAAGCTAAGATCTAACTATGGCAGATATTATAGTTCATTCTTTTGGCATGTGTGAAATACTTTCCTATTCCCTTAATGAAGAAATAAAAACAGAATATTTTAAAATAGGACTGCTTTGTAAAATTCTGAGGTATATGACAAAAATAGCAATGTGTGACATATTTTAAGGTGTCAGTCACTATGCCAGGCTATTAATGTGGAATATGTCTTTAATATAAAAATTATGGTTATTACTTTTGAGAAAGAGAAAAGCAGTCTCTGCCAACTGAGAGTTAGATGGCACTAAGAACTCAGCAGAGAGGTTCTCATGGAGAGCATAAGTGATTTCCCAGAGAGTCAACACTGAACGGGATGAACCCAGACACAAACAGGGGCATTTGCCAAATCATCATAGCAATCAAACATCCTTTTATTCTAAGGAAAGCCAGCAGTCATTGCCTTTTTACCAATTACAGCTTTAGCCTCCTCAATTCCCTGTTCTCCTATGTGAGAATTAAGATCAGCATCCCTGATTACTCTTGTGTCTACAAACTTCTAATGCAGAACAAAGCTTTCATTCCTTGAGCCCTCTCCAAAGTCATTTAACATAAGCCCAAATTCTCTAATAGGTTCTTCCTCATGTTCTCTTATGGATCCAGGCCACAACTTGTGTCTCCTCTGTGAAGTCCCTGTGCCCCCCACACACACACTCTGCCTTGGAGTCAGCAGAATACTGATTGAAACCTCAACAAACTGTGAAAATAACTTTTCCTATTCAAGTTGTGGCTGTTGAGTATCACATATCATTGAGATGGGAGCTAAGATGCTGCCACATCCAGATTACTCCCAAAAGAGGGCTCACGGAGGAGGAAGCTATGCTGTGTCATAATTATTTAGTCTACTAAATTTGTTCTGTACAAGGTCTTTGTCTAAACACTGGGATAGATGAATGACAAAGCTACCTGAAATTCTTCCTACCAGAAACTTGCAATAAGCAAACCTCCAGAGACCGCAGTAATTTGTAGAAAAATACAAACGAGAGATGTGAGAGGGAATAATGGAGAATTAGTGAGACAGATATGATTTTAAGTTCAGCGATGAGGCAAGGCCCCCACAAGGTCACACTGAGTTGAGACAGAATTGATAAAAGGGAGTTAATAATGGAAGATTCTAGAAGAGAGTTCCAGGCAGAGAAAGCAGTGCATTGACCCTGATGACAAGAGGAAGGAACTTCACTCATATATAGGGAATGGGAAGGATAACATGAGATGAAATTAGAGAGACAAGAAAGTGCCCAGCAATGCTGTGGCCTGTAGGTTAAAGCCAGTAATTTGTACTTACTATTAAGTGAAATAGAAAATTAGTGAGGGGCAGCAGTCAGTCTGGATAAGATCTTATTTGTGCCAGAATTTGGACAGGTAAGTGAGGCCTCAAGGAGACCAAAGACTGGGGACTGCAGGAGTAGAGAGAGAGTGAAGATGCTGTGATGTGGGTGCAGAGTGTTGGCAGCACAGTGCACAGCTGTGGAACGTACTTCGGGAGGAACTGGATGGCTTTGCTGGGAAACTGCACCAGCAGCATTTGTTCCTTCTTATTCCATGTGTACTTCATAGGAATAGACCTGTAATGCTTGTGATTGGATTTTTAAAAGTGCTACTTGCAAATATCTTTCATCTCTGAAAGTTGGGTTATCTTACTGTGTATGTTTTGTCAAGCTACAAACTATGGTCAGTATTTCTACCCACCAGTGACTAGTTAAAAGTGACTATGATGACAACCTTGTCTACCTAATTTTAATTTGAAAAATTAAAAATTACAAATGACACGATTATTGTGAGGATAAATATTGTTCAGAAACTGTGGTACTAGAATGTTTTAGTAAATTTTGCTCTGAAATATATATTCATTAAGAGTATATATTCATAAAAAATATATATATTCAATAAGAATGATTAGTCTGAAAATTTGTAAACATGAATCTTCAAAATGAAGTACAAATGGATTTTTTCCCTTTCTTTTTAGACAACATAGAAAAAATGAAACGTTAAATTGCCCAAACAACTTAGTGCTTTTATAAATTACAAAGAAAAATAAATTTCTTTTCTATCACTAAGTTTATCTATCCATAAACACTAAGAGGAAAAAGTTTGTTATAGCACGTATGCTCATTTAAACATAGATTAAAGAGATCCAATAATAGTGATCATTTAGAAGGCACCCATCAGAAAATTCCTTGTTGCTATTTATTTTATTAGTTCAGTTGAATGGAAACCATAGTAGACTTGGATCTAAGAGAGTTAAGGATGGATTTTTTTTCTTCTTAACAAGGAAGGAAAGAGGAGAGCCCATACAGACAGTATTGCAGAAGTCAAAACAAGGAAAACACGTCCAAGCCTTTAAGAAGGCCACCCTGAAACAAAGGATTTTCATTCCAGAGATGACTATAGACGATGGCCTTTCCCTTTCACAATACCTAATGTACCTTTTGGACTTTTTATTTTTTTACTCTTTCAGATTCTTACACTCAGGAGACAATACAATGTTTACGCATGTGGGTCTGGTTTATTTCACTTATGGGTATCGTCTCTAGTCACATTCATTTACCTATAAAAGCCTCAAGGTTTTTTTTAATACTTGAGTAATACTCTATTGTGTAAAAATACATCTTATAAGCACAAATGGCTGCCTATGAGTTCCTGTGGGAAAATAATTGCAAGCACACTGCAGTCTAATTGTTCCGTGTTACACACAATGTCAAGATCGCTTTTCTAACCCAAGTTCTGATAGGTTAAACTGAGAATCTAACAGCTTTGTGAGAGTCAAACTCTTTTATTCCAGAACTTTGTAGGCTGATTCAGGATAGCATATTAATCTCGTATATCTACAATAATCAGCTTTGTTTCCTTCTTTCTTCCTACACTTCTCTTTAATTTAGTAAATTCTTTCTTTAGTATGGCACACTGGAAGAGAAATAAAGAACTGCCCCTTAACAACAGAAGCTTCCATGTTACTGGAGTATCATTCTTTCAATTCTGGAATTCATGAAGTAGGTCCAGGTACTTGACCCAGTGTCATGTGTATTTACAGTGTGGAATTCTTCAGCTTTACAATGAGAAGGCAAAACACCATTGTAAACAGAAAACAGGGCAAAATGCACTTTTGCATTCTGTAGTGCTTTTATTGCACATGGATAGATTTTTGTAGGCAAGAAGAGACTGATTTTACAAGTGCAGCTTGGGTAAGGGAAATGGAATTTTAAATGACACTATAAGAAATTTTATAGGGAATTTTCCTCGTGACTATTCAATTTATAGCAACTTTAAATTCTTTTTTTATTTTAAGGAGAATGAAAAAGTAACAAAATAGTAACAACATAGACAAAAACAAAACAAAGCAAAAAGAATAAATAAGATACAGGGTGTCAAAACAAAATGATAGGAATTAACCGTGGTTGTTATATTACATATTGTTATCTTCAACGAGGTTACTCAGATTACCAGATCTAAGCATGGGATATTGTATTCATCAAACCATTAAAGAGAGTAAATAATAATAATAAAGAAAATTAGAGCTTCACTAAACAAGATGGTAGGAATTCACCAATGATTATTATATTACACATTGATGTCTTCAAATTAGTTGTTCAGATTACCAGGTATAAGCATGCAGAATTGACCAAATATTTTAAGCATTAACTGTTCCTATCAATAAACCACTAGACATCAGCAGTACAATTGCTCCAGCTTTATATATATGTATATATATGTGTGTGTGTTTTCCCTTCCTTCTTTCTTTCTTTTTCTTCTTTCCCTCATCTCAGTTATTCCTCTCCTTGGAGCAATTTCTTCCCCTTGTACAATAGGTAATGTACATTTTTGGTTTTTTTTTTTTTTTTTTTTTTTTTTTTTTTTTTTTTTTTTTTTTTTTTTTTTTTTTTTTTTTTTTTTTTTTTACTCTTTCAGGTTCTTACACTCAGGAGACAATACAATGTGTACACATGTGGGTCTGATTTATTTCACTTTTGGGTATGATCTCTAGTCACATCCATTTACCTATAAAAGCCTCAGTTTCTTTAATACTTGAGTAATACTCTATTGTATAAAAATATCACATCTTATTTATCCATTCTTCATTTGATGAGCATTTGGCTTATTTCCAAGATTTAGCCGTGACAAATTGTGCTGCTATAAATATGTTTGCACATGTATTGCTGTGGTATGATGTTTTAAATTCTTCTGGGAAAATACCCAGAAGGGGAATAGCTGGGTTGATTGGGACCTCTAATTTTAGTTTTGTGAAGAATCTCCAAACTGATTTCCACAGTGGTTTCACCAGTCTACACTCCCACGAGCAGCAGAGAATGGCTCTTTTCTCCCCACAGCCTCTCCAGCATTTGTTATGGGTTGATTTCTTGATGATAGACATTGTTTTTGATATGAGATGGAATCTCACTGTTGTTTTAATTTGCATTTCTGAAATGACCAATGATGTGGAACATTTTTTCATATATTTATTTGCCCTTTATATTTCTTTACCTGAGAACTGTGTATTCATCTCAGATGCCCATTTTTGGATTGGGTCTTTGAATTTTGAGGGCCTAATTTTTTAAATTCTTTATATGTTCTGGATAGAAGTCCTTTGTCTGAGGGACAGCTGGCTAAAATTTTTTCTGGATTCGTGGGTGTTTCTTTTTACTTTGTTAGTAACTTCTTTTGATGTGTAAAATCTTTTCAGTGAGATTAGATCCCATTTGTTGATTCTTTGAAGAGTTTCCTGCGCAGTTTGGTTTTTGTTCATGAACTCTCTGCCTACCCCTACGTCTTCAAGATTTCTACCTACTTTGTCTTCCAGTAGATTTAGTGTTTCTGTTTTAATATTTAGATGTTTGATACATTTTGATTTTGGTTTAGTGCATAGTGATAGACAAGAGTCTAGCATTAGGCTTCTGCTTGTGGAAAGGCAATTTTTTCAGCATCATTTATCAAAAAGTCTATATTTCTTCCAGTGAAATTATTTGGCCACTTTGTCAAAGATAATTTGGCTGAGTGTGTTTGTAGTTGTGTTTACATCTCTTGATCTATACCACTGATCTTCAGGCCTGTATTTTTTTTTTTTACAATACCATTTCTGCCTTTATTATAGTGGCATGTAGTATAATTTCAAGTCAGGAATTGTGATGCCTCCTGCTTTTCCTTTGTTGACCAGGCCTGCTTTGCTGTACTATGCCTCTTGTGGTTGATAAATTTTAGAAATTTTTCTCTAGATCTGTGAGGTATAGCAATGGCATTTTATTTGGGATTTCATTGAATCTGTACAACAATTTTGGGAGTATGGCCATTTTCACAACATTGATTATTCTTACCCATGAAAAAGGAATACCTTTCCACTGTATGAAATACTCTGATTTTTTTCCACAGTACTATAATTTTCACTGTATAGATGTTTCTTTAGTTAGATTGATTCCTAAATATTTCAATTTTAGATCCTATTATTAAAGGTGTGTTTTCCCCAATTTCTCTCTCAGTATGTTTGTTGTTTGTGCACAAGAATGCTATTGATTTTTGATTGTTCATTTTATATCCAGCTACACTACTGAATTTGGTTATTAAATCTATAAGCCTTTTGGTGGAGTTTTGGGGTCTTCTATATACATTATTAGATCATCTATGAATAATGATAATTTCACTTTGTCCATTCCTATCCTTATTCATTTATTTCTCTCTTTTGTCTAATTGCTCTGGCTAAAGTTTCCAGAGCTATATTGAATAGTAGAGGTGATAGTGGACATCTCTGTCTTATTCCTGATTTTAAAGTAAAAGCTTTCAATTTTTTTCCACTTAGCATGATGGCTGTCAGTTTGTCATAGGTGGCTTTTATCAGACTGAGGTAAAGATCATATATTCCTATTTTCTGTAGGGTTTTTATCATGAACAAATGTTGGACTTATCAAAAGCTTTTTCTGAATTTATTGAGATGATCATATGATTTTTGTCCTTGGTTGTATTGATATGGTGTACTATATTAATTGATTTGCATAGATTGAACCATTCCTGCATTCCTGGGATGAATTCCACTTGCTTGTGCTGCATAATATACTTGATGATTTATTGCACTCTGTTTGCTAGTATATTATTGAGAATTTTTGCATCTACATGCATAAGGGAGATTGGCCTACAGTTTTCTTTTTTGATTGGTTCTCTCTCTGGTTTTGGTATCCAGGTAATGTTTGCCTAGAGGAATGAGTTAGGGAAAATTCCTTGGCTTTCAATTTCACTAAAGAATTAGAGAATAATTAGCCTTGAATTTTCTCCAAATTCCTTATAGAATTTAACTGTGAATACATCAAGACTTAGTCTTTAATTTGTTGGTAATTTTTTTAAATAAATTTCAACTTTGTTGACTGATATTGTGTTATTCAGGGTTTTTATATCTTCTTGATTGATCTTTGGTAATTCATATGTGTCTAGGGATCTGTCTACTGTGTTTTCTATCTGATGAGAGTAAAGATTTTCAAAGTAAGTATTGATGATCTTCTTAATTTATATAAGGTCTATAGTGATTTCATCTTTTTCATTCCTTATTGCATGAATTTGAGGGTTTTTTTTCCTTTTTTGATAAGGTTGACTAGGGGTTTATCAATTTTATTGATTCTTTCAAAGAACCAACTCTGATTCATTAATTCTTTGTATTTTTTTTAGCCCCCATCATGTTAAGTTCTCTCTGATCTCTATAATTTCCTGCCTTGCTTGGGCTTTGGGCTTGACTTGCTCTTCTTTTTCTAGAAGCTTGAGGTGCAGCATAGGACTGTTTATTTGTGCTCATTCCAATTTTCTGATGTGGAAATTCAGCATTATAAATTTCTCTCTGAGGACTGTTTTCATTGTGTCCCACAGGGCCTATAGGTTGTGTCTGCATTTTCATTTGATTGTAAATATTGTTTAACTTCTTCTTTAATTTCATCTAACACCATCGATTGTTTAAGAGGGTATTATTTAATTTCCATGTGTTTATGGAATTTTTGAATTCTTTTCTCATTAATTTCCAATTTCATTGCACTATGGTCCAATAGCATATGTGGTATAATTTCAATTCCTTTACTTAAGCATGTTCTATGTGCTAGTATATGGTCTATTTTAGAGGACATTTCATGTGTAGCTGAGAAGAATGTGTATTCTGATCTTGTTGGGTTGAACACACTGTGACAATGGGCTGTTAAAGTCCCCTGTTATGATTGTGTTACTGCTTATTTGATTTTTCACATCTGTTAAAAGTTGTCTTATCTAGTTGGGTGCTGCTCAATTTGGTATGTATATATTTATGATTGTTGTGTCTTCCTCCTGCAGTTTTCCCCTAACAAGTGTGTAGTGACCTTCTTTATCTCTTTTCATCATTCTTGTTTTGAATTTGATGTTGCCTGAAAACAGAATAGCTACTCCCACTTTTTTCTGGGTTTCTGTCATGTGGTTTTCCATCCTTTGACTTCCATCTGTGAATTTCCTTTTGAGTTAAATGCATTACTTATATACAGCATATTGACGGATTTTGTTTCTTGATCCACTTTGTCAATCTGCTTCTTTGTATTGGTGAATTGAGACTGATTACATTAGTGGTTATAACAGATATGTGTTGGCTTATCTTTGTCCTATTATTTTCCTATCTTGGTCCCCTGCTTTTTCCCTCAGTTTAATTGCATGCTGAGGTTGATGGCTCCTTTCCCTTGTCATTCATGAAATTGGGCTCATTTTGATCTCTTTCTAACAAACCTTTCTGTTCTCTTTGTGGGGTTGGTTTGGCACCCATGAATTTCTTCAGTCGTTCTTTTTCCATGGAAATATTTTATTTCTCCATTAATTTTGAAGTATAGTTTTGCAGGATACATCAATGTGCATTGGAAGTTGTTTTATTTTAGGACCTGAAATACTTCACTCCAAGCTCTTCATGACTTGATAGTTTGTGTTGAGAAATCTACAATGATTCTGATGGACTTACCTTTTTAGGTGATCTGTTTCTTTTCTCTAACAGCTTTTAATATTCTGTTCTTGTGCTGAATTTCTGGGATCTTGATTATTATATTTCTCTGTTTAGCTTTATTTTGGTTATGGCTTGTTGGAGTTCCATATGGCTCACTTTTCTACATGTCAGATTCTTTTTCTATTCTTGGGAAATTTTCTGCTGTTACTTCTGCAAATAATCTTTATGTCATCTGTGTTCACTCCTGCTGTTTCAGTGAAACCTATTAATCTTGCATTGTTTTTGTTGCATCACCTTACAGCTGTTGAATTATTATATCCTGCTTCCTTGTTAAGAGATCCTTCCTTTCATACTAGTTAGCTGCAATGCTGTCTTCAAGGTCTGAAAATATATCTTCAGGTTCATTCAAGTGGTTTTGTCAGCTTTTGATGGAATTTTTAATTTCCTGGATATCTGTTTGAATATGTTTCATGCATTCTAATTCTTTCCTATGTTGTTCATTCAAGATATTCATCATTTTTCTGTGCTCCTTTATTATTTTACCTATGTCTTCTTTAGCTGTTCTGACCAATACTTCCATTATTGTTGTCATTTCTTTTTTTACCTGAGTGATTATTTCAGATCTTACAACTTCTATGGCCTGAAGGAGTTCTTTCTTTACTCCAAGTTGCTATGATTTCAGAAATTTCAGGTGTATAACTTCTAATCTTTTCTTTTTTGGTCCTGGACTTTTCTGGGTGGGGTGGAGGTCTGGGGTTGCATTTTAATCCCTTATTTTGTCATTTTTGAAGATCCTGTGGTTCTCTGAGCTCAGCCTCACTCCCACAATGGTGTGAGAGTGGTGGGGCAAGGACCCAAAAGTCTCCAGTGCTCAGCATGGCTCCATCAATGGTGGGATGGCTGGTTGATGAAGGTCCTGAAGCTTTTCAGAGCTCAGCTTGGTTCCCATGCTGGTAGAGGAGGGGTGGGGTGGCTCACTGAGGTTCCTGAAGCTGTCTAGCACTCTGTTTACCTCCCACACACACCAAATTTTAATGAACAATGAATACCAGCACTGAGATCACAGTGCAGGATTAGTACAGCACTGTGTCAGTACTACAGATATTCATTCCAAGCAATAATCAAGAATCTATAATTAAACATATTAAGAATTATAAACAATTGTGAAGCCAGTATTTAGAAATCTCCATGTATACAAATGCTTACCACTGATGGGTTTTAAAGACACATGTTATAGGTTTTTATAGATTATATCAATACTAAGAAAAATAAATAAATGTAAAAATAAATAAAAACAATTTAGCACAGTGAAAATAATAATCAAAAGGCTTCCCACTATTGTACCAATTTCCTGCAACATCAAAGTCCCCTCCCAAGTCTTTCTGTTCCAGTTATTTCTCAAGTTTAGAAAAAATGAGCTCTCACCATCGCTGTGGCTAAAGATAAAAGAGCCCCGATTTCCTAGAAACTAGGAAGTGCGAAATATGTAAAAAATGGGTTTAATAGATAGACTGACCCACTCAGAAAAGCAAGTCAGTGTATAAGAACAGGGACAGATTATTAGAATGTTGCCATCCAGGGAACATCACCCCTCAGAAAGAAGGCTGTGTGGTCAAATGAGTGGAAAGGAGGCAGGATTCTAAAAGGAATGATGAGGGCAGCCTTTACAAATGAATCGTATAGGAAGGAGCCCAGCCTGAGGGCTCTATCTGAGCAGCTGTTGGAGCAGAAGTCTTGTTTTGTGAGGCCTGCACCTGTGCTCTGCCCTGTGAGACTTTTGGGCAGGGAAAGACCTCAAACTGGAAGGGGCCCTCATTGTTGGTGGGTGAGGCCTGCAGTGTGGAAACAGCCTCAGGTGCTGTGGTCCTCTGGGTTGGGAGGTGAGGCCTACTCTCCCCTGACCAACTACCTGAGAATCCCAGAGGAGCAGCCCCTGCCTAGCCACAATGGGCTTCAAGGCTGAAGCCTGAGTGCTTTCCCATCCATAGCATGAAGACACTGGTACCAAAGGCCAGCATTCTCCCACCATCTCAGGTGTGATCTGAACCATGTGCCCCAGCAATTACCTTGGATTCCTGAGACAAGAGTTCCACAGTCTGCTACAATCTTGGGATAAGTTTGGTATCCATGTAAACTAGGGTCTCTAGAGTCCTTCAAGAGCTGCCTGGGTAGCTTGTAGCTCAGCACTTTTCATTTCACATCCAAAATGACAAAACTTAGGAGGAAACTGCAGCCTCAGAACTCAACTAAACCCAGAACAACTACAGGAGACAATAACATAGGAGAACTCAGAAGCCACATAATGGAAATTTCTGAAATGATCACATCTGAAGTAAAGAAACAACTCCATCAGGCCATAGAAGAGATCAAATCAGAAATAATCTCTCAAGCAAAAAATGAAATGAAAATAACAATTGAAGAAATGCTCTGCACATATAGAGAAGAAACAGATTAAAAAATAGATCAACATAGGTGAAAAATGGAAACATTACATGAGCAATTTAGGAATGAATTAGAACATTGAAAAAGACTCAAGGAGATTTCCAGGAAATGAAAACTACCACTGAAAGCTTGCAAAACTGCTTGAATGAAGCCAAAGACAGAATTTCAGATCTTGAAGACAGTATGGCAGCTAGCAATTGTGAAAGGAAGGTTCTCTTAAAGTCATCAAGGATCCAGGAAAATCAATCAATAGCTGTAAGCCAAGGAAAAGAAAAATAATGTCAAACTGATAGGAGTCAACGAAGCAGCAGATGAGAACGAAATGACATAAAAAGAATATTTGCAAAAATAATAGCGGAACATTTCCTAATCATGGTAAAAGATTCTGATGTGCAGTTAAACAAGGCCTAGAGAACTCCAATCAGCCACAACCCAAATAAAACCACACCCAGACATATAATAGTCAAGATCCCAGATATCCAGCAAAAGAACACAATATTAAAAGCTGCTAGAGAAAAGAAACAGATCACCTATAAAGGAAAGCCCATCCAAATCATAGCAGACTTCTCAACATAAACCACGTAATCCAGAAGAGCTTGGAGCAATGTATTACAGATTCTGAGACAAAACAACTTCCAAACCAGACTAATGTATCCTGCAAAACTATCCTTCAAATTCAATGGAGAAATAAAATATTTCCACAACACAGAACAACTGAAGAACTTCATGAGTGCCAAACCAACATTTCAAAAAGCACTAAAAGATATTCTAGACAGAGAAAAGAGAGACCACAATGTCAAGAACAACAATAGAAAGGAACCCTGAAGCAGAAAAAGCAATTAAACAGATAGCAAAAATAGGAAAGCAACAGCAAGTAAATAGCATGACAAGAAGAAGTCAACATGTAACAGTTATAATCATTAATGTAAATGACCTCAATACACCAGTCAGAAGAAACAGAATGGCAGACTGGATTAAGAAACAAAATCCCACAATATTCTGTATACAGGAAACACACTTTACTTAAAAGGAAATTCACAGACTGGAAGTCAAAGGATGGAAAACAATTCTCCATGCAACAGGTTCCCAGAAAAAAGCAGGGTAGCTGTTATGTTTGCAGCCAATGTAAACTACAAACAGAAAACAGTCAAAAGAGATAAAGAAGCCCAGTACATACTAGTTAGGGGAAAGCTGCAAGAGGAAGAGATAACAATGCTAAACATGTATGCACCAAATGCTAGAGCACCAAACTATACAAGTCAAATCTGAACAGACGTGGAAAACCAAATAATCAATAACACTATTGTAATAGGGGACCGAAACACCCCTTTGATGCAAAAAGACAGGTTAACTGGACTAAAGCTCAGCAAAGATATAACAGACCTGAACCTAATGTGCGAACAAATGGACTTAGTAGATGTATAAAAGTGTTCCACCCCACATCAGAATAGACATTTTTCTGAGCCGCACATGGGACATTCTCTAAAATAGACCACACTCTAGCCCACAAAGCATACCTACCTAAATGCAAAAGAAAGGAAATTACCCCATGCATATTATCTGACCACAGTATAATGCAATTAGAAATTAAAGAAGGGAACTCCAAAAACTCCATAAATAGTTGGAAATTAGACAAAACCTCCTGAACAACCAATGGGTCACAGAAGAAATTAGAGAATGAATTAAAAAATACCTATAAACAAACAAAAATGCAAATAAAACTTACCAGAATCTGTGGGATGCAATGAAAGCAGTTCTCAAAGGGAAATTTATAGCAATGAACTCACACATAAGGAAAACAGAGAGAGAGCAATAGCCCAATGCTGTACCTCAAACTTTTAGAAAAAGAAGAAGTCAAGCCCAAAGCCCAAGGAAGGGAGAAGATTATAATAAAAGATTATAAAATATATTACGTTTTTGTAGAAAATACTACAAAAAATAAGTGAATCAAAGAGTTGGTCCTTTGAAAGAATAAATAAAATTGATAAACCCCTAGCCAACCTTATCAAGAAAGAACTCAAATTCATGCAATAAGGAATGAAAAGGATGAAATCATTACAGATCCTTCAGATATTCAAATGATCATTAATACCAAATTTCAAAATCTTTACTCCCATAGTATAGAAAACTCACAAGAAATGGACAGATTCCTAGATATACATGAATCACTGAGGTTCAATCAAGAAGATACAAAAATCTTGAACAACCTAATATAATTTAATGAGATTGAAAATGTGTTTAAAAACTTACTGACAAAGAAAATCCAAGACCCTGATGGATTCACAGGAGAATTTTACAAGAAATTCAGAGATTTAATACCAACACGCCTCAAACTCTTCAACGAAATTGAAAAGGAAGCAATTCTCCCTACTGCATTTCTGGAGGCAAGTATTATAATGATATCAAAACTAGAGAATGACCCAATCAAGAAAGAGAACTACAGACCAATCTCCCTGATCAATACAGATGCAAAGATACTCATAAAATGCTAGAAAATAGAATGCAGCAAATCATCAAGAAAATTATACACCATTACCAAGTCAGATTTATTCCAGGAATGCAGGGATGGTTCAATATTCACAAATAAATTAATGTATTAATGATTAATTAATTAATGTATTAAAGTGTATTAATGTTATACACCTTATCAATAGAACCAAAGACAAAAACCTCATGATCATCTCAATAGATGCAAAAAAAGCTTTCAATAAAGTCCAACATGCATTTATGTTAAAAACCAAAAAAAATTGGAATAGATGGCCTTTGCCTCAATCTGATCAAAGCCATCTATCACAAATCAACAGCCAACATCATACTAAATGGAAAAAAACTGAAAGCTTTCACTTTAAACTCAGGAACAAGACGGGATGCCCACTCTCACCACTCCTATTCAACATAGTTCTGGAAGCACTAACCAGAGCAATTAGACAAGAGAAAGAAATAAAAGGAATAAGGACAGGAAAGGAAGAAGTAAAATTATCACTATTTGCGGATGATATGATACTTTACATGGAAGACCCCCAAAACTCCACAAGAAGACTCCTGGAATTAATTGACAAATTCAGCAGCGTAGCTGTATACAAATTCAACACCCCAAAATTAATAGCATTCTCACACACAAACAACAAACAGACTGAGAGAGAAATTAAGGAAATCATACCTTTTACAATAGCATCCAAGAAACTGAAATATCTAGGAATCAATCTAACAAAAAAAGTGCTCTGAAAAAAGAGACCCAAGAGGATTTCAATAAATGGAAAAACATTACCTGCTCATGGATAGGAAGAACCAACATTTTGAAAATGGCCATACACCAAAATTTTTGTAGAGATTCAATGCAATTCCCATTAAACTACCATTAGCATACATCACAGATCTAGAGAAAATATTCCTTAAATTCATCTGGAACCAGAAGACACCCAGAATAGCAAAAGCAATCCTGGGAAACAAAGACACGTCAGGTGGAATCACAATTCCTAATCTGAAATTATACTACAAAGCTACTGTAATAAAATCAACCTGGTACTGCCTAAAAGCAGACCTGAGGATCAATGGAACAGATTGGAACATGCATCCACAACCACAAACACACTCAGCCACCTACCTAATCTTTGACAAAGGGGCCAAACAAGCTCAATGGAAGAAAGATAGCCTCTTTAATAGATGGTGCTGGGAAAATTGGCTCGCCTCTTGCTGAAGACTGAAAATAGACCCAAATCTTTCACCATACACCAAACTCAAGTCAAGATGATGTTCACTGTCGGCTGTTATCTTTGAGGACTTTTGAAACTTGTCAATGTTTTCAGTGTTGACATAGGATAACCTAGCAAGGAATGCACTAAGAAATATCCTGAGTATTTAGGTTAGTTTTAGTTTAATTTAGCAAAGAAAAACATCTGCTGTGGCAAAAGCTTAATTGCTTTTCCTCTGATGTCACAGAGCTTCCACTTACTCGGCATCATCACGCAGATGGGCAGAGTGCATGTTGTATTGAGTCCTTTGTCTCCATGGAACCCAACATGTACAAATTCTGCTATATGGGGAGAGAAGAAATACAGCATAACTTTATGTATGTCTATGTTTCTGTTTTGGCAAAGTATTTAAGGACTTTAAATTATAACACTTTCTCTTGTCATTCTGTAACTGGTTAAGAGATGAGTATTCCTGGTTGCAATACAAACAGTCACAAAGATATCATCAAATGGTAGCCATTGATCCCTGGCTTGGAACTTGTTCTTTCAGAAAACAAGATAGCTATTTAACACCTGCGAAAGCAAACTTGGGTTTTTAAACTTTAATAAGTATTTTAATCAACAACAAACCTTTAATTTCTCTAGGTCTGATGATAGCAGAAGAGAATGGATACTCTGCCCACTCTGAGCCTTGCCTGTCATAACAGGAGCATATTTTGGAAAGTTGTTAGTAACCACCTGGTAAAATACAGACCTCCAGGAAGTGTATGCTTCATCAGACTGTGTCTAATGCAGAAGACACCCTACTTGCTACTTTTTAAGTTATAAAACAATAAAAATGGGTCAGTCAAAACCAATTTTATCCAGAGGATGAAAAGTAGCTCGGTTTATAAAATATGAAACATGAAGATAAACAAACCAAGAATGTCTCTAACTAAATTAAAATAATGTTCTTTAAACTTATGTTTTGAAATTATGCTTCAGTTAATCATTGCTTAATAATTTTATGCCAACTTCTGCAATTTAAATTTTTTTCTTTTCTTTCTTTCTCTCTTTCTCTCTTTCTCTCTTTCTTTCTTTCTTTCTTTCTTTCTTTCTTTCTTTCTTTCTTTCTTTCTTTCTCTCTGTCTTTCTTGATTTTTGTGGTGCTGGGGATTAAATCCAGACCCCTATACATACATATGCTTATTACTGAGCTATACACCCTATTTCAAAATGGAGAATCTTGACATTTTAAAATTAACTAATTAAATGTTTCATCATTTTGTCTGGTGCTCACATATCACACAGTCATGTCAGTTATTTGCTAAACATCTCATCACCGAATGTCTGGGTTAACACATTGTTTCAGCTCTGTTGCTTTAAAGCAATAATTGTATGAGAAATAACTTCTTGAAAAAATGCCAATCCTATTTCTGCACAGATATGTACAGAAAAGTAAAGCATTTAGTGGAAGATCTTGGGTCTGATATTCAGACTGGAAAATACCTATAAATTGTTACAATACTCATTATTTTATTTAATAAGGATGATATAAATTTCATCCTATAAGTGATGTAGAAATTTCTACCTATTTTTACATCCTCATCCTAGATAAAATTCCACATGCTGACATGCACACATACTTGCAAAGTAAAACTGTGTATTTTTTGGTCCAAATATATTAAATCAAACAAGATTCGAGTGAAATTTGCAGAATTGATGATGTCTGGGTTAGAGAAAAATGTTTGAATCTTCCAAATTGTTTTGGCACCATGTCTATTGTGAACTAGATCACATAATGGTGGCACTGTGGTTCACCATATCCAAAATGGAGCCAAGGAACACTGAGGAGGTAGTGCTGATTCCCACTGAGAACACACTGGCTTTGCAATGGGCCAGACCAAAATATCTAGAACCTATTTGCTCTAGCTGGAACTGTGGCTTTTGTACAGTGAAACAAATAGGCTTCAGACCCATAAACTGACCACTTGCCTGCACCATTCACAAGTGGAGCACTATGACTTACATGGCTGTGGTTTTCACTTTTGAAGACACGACATTTCTCCTCCCACCCTCAGAACACAGCCAGTCACCTCTCATCCTTTTGTGTTCCAATTTCTCAAATTATTTTGAGTAAACACTTTATATTTAAGCCTGATTATTGTTTTATTTTTCAGACTTGTTGAGATTATTATACTAAATCCTTGTTGACAGGATTTCTATAAATATACCAACAAATAACTTCTGTATTTTTTCTCTTGCTAAGATTTGTGGAGAGTAAGAAAATATTGCAAAGGGCATATTAAATATTATAGGGATTTCCTAATAGCAATTTCTAAAACATGTCAAAACTGCTCATGATCACTTAAATTATAGTCAAAAAATTCATACCACACAATAATTCATGTCATATCCAACTAAGAAAAATTAATAAAACATATGTCAAAATTCAACTACAGTTTACATAGTTAGTTTCAAGGATCTGAGGTTATTAACACCCTAGAAGAATTAACATGATACCGTTTGTTTAATGAGTCACATATGTCTAACACATTTTAGTCAAGGAAAAACTGTTATACCTAAATACTTTTTTAAATAACCTTTATTCAGCATTTATGACTTTCTAGACCAAACTAGAGCAAATTTTAATGTTTGTTTCAATAAAAAGTGCATGAACTATACTGTTTTTAAATTGAGTTTAACTAGGCCTGTGTTTTAAAATTAGCTTTTCCTTCCAAGGTTAAGCTCTATTTCTAGTACAGTTTTGGTTCAATCACAATAATGTGTTAAACTCAGAATTACAGCAACTTTTCCTGGTGCTCTTGAATTTAATGACTAAAAGTGGGTATCTTTAAAAACTACCTGAAGCAGTTTGGAGACTTTTTCTTTATTGGATGCAATGTCCTATAAGGTTTCCTCCCTAACATAATAAAACATAAATTTTATAAGGTGTTTTTTGTTATTGTTGTTGTTATGTGGAAAACCAGAGTTTCTGTAAGATGAAAACATGGAATTAATTGTTTACACTAGAGCCTTTAGGACTGGTGCTATTTTATAGGCAAATTTACTGGACCAATTTTATTTTACTTGTATATAAAATCAAATGAATGAAATTGTCTGAGTAGGTGGAACTAAGATGTTAGACCATTTCATTCTATTTGAAAAGAATTTGCAATTCAGCATTTTATACAAATCTAATTGAAATGTAATTATGCCTCTGTAAAGCAGTGATAAACTTAATATATGGGAGTAGTTATTCGGTGCAAATAAAATGTCGAAACCCAGCAAATTATAGAACAGTTATCAGTATGACAGTTTAAAATAACATAAATAGCTCTAGCTCTGGACCAGAAACACTTATTGCAGCTGTGGAAGGGGCCATCTAACAGAACAAACTGCATTTTTCTGACTACAGATTAAGTTTCTTTATAAAATGGCAATAATGGATTTATCAAGAGGCGAACTTTGTGTGTCACAGACGGGGGTTCACGAAGTTCACTGTTACCTGAACCTACACCAGCCTCAACTCGCAGCTCCCCTCTTAGGACTAAATGGTTTGTGGCCTGCAACAGAAAGGCCTGTGGTCATTTATGAAATGAGGCCGTTTGTTGTCATCGCAGTAACAGAGGTAAAATGGTCTTTTTGGATGGTGAAATCATAAATCATTTAAGACTGTAGGGCTCGTCCCTTTGGGCTTTTTTTTCTTTTTCCTCCGCTTTCTTCTCCTTTTTTTTTTTTTTTTTTTTTTTTTTTTTTTTTTTTTTTTTTTTTTTTCAGTGTTAGAGTCTTTTTCTTGGAGAAAAGGACTGAAGTCCCAGAGTGGCTTCTGGCAGCCACTTAGCAGGACCTGGAACTGTATTGCTGGAGGAGTAAGAGTGGAACAAAATAGAGAGATTTGACACCTCGGTGGCATTTTGTGTCACTACACAGCAAGGTTTTTTTTAAAGTGCCCATTAATACAGTTTGGTTTTTTAAATCCTCTTTTTAGATTGAATCTAACTTATAAGTGCTACAAGAAGCTTTTGACTTGCTAAAGAGATGACTGATAGAACATACTGAATAGCTTTCATGGAATATAGTACAAAGTAGAAATGTTTGCCTTTTCAGTGAGCTTTGAAATATTTTCAAGCTTAGCAGCTCTTAGTAATAATTTTGCCAGCGGAAATATAAAAACAAATTTTAAAGAAATTTCTCTTTTCTTTCTACGCACTCATTTTAAATTCAGAATTCTAAAAGCAGACTGCTGATCACCCTATGTGACTTCTGTGTTAAGGGCAGACTCTTACACTAGAAGTCTAGATATCCATACACTGCAGAAGTGTCTTAATTACTTTTCTATCATTGCCAAGACAAAATACTCAACACCTAAAGTTAAGGAAGGAAAGGCTTATTTAGCTCACAATTTGTGGGGATTTCAGTCCATAATTGACTGCAGTGTAGCACATGGCAGAGTGGCAACTGCTCATGGTGGTAGAAGACAGCAAAAGCAACCAGAGGCAAGCGAGAGAAAAGCCTCTTTCAGTCCCTTATATTGCATGCAGGATACCCGCCCTAGGGTGGGTATGGCACCTACACACTTAATACCAACACTGGACCATGAGTCAATCACAAACTCTAGAAGCCCACCCCATGACTGCATGAGGCTTTGGGGAGACATCTAGATACAAACCATAACAAGAAAGATGTAATTTTTATCTTACATATTTTATATAAACAGTATATTAAATTCCTCACAATAATCAGGTTTGGGGAATATGTCCAACCAAACTATGGAAGAACATTTGACGAGAATCTACAAGATACACTGTTTTCAGCCTTCACAAGTGTTATTTGGGGTTTTGATGCTCCTGGAGCAAGACTATCACAGCACATATATTAAGCAACAAGTCTCAGAAATATGTACTAAATGCAGTTAAAAGTCAGTCAGACCATCATTCACAGAGTTCTGAGGAACATTCTCTAATTATAAAAGTTTTGTTTTATTTTTGGAGCTTTCTTCCAAATTTTTCTTTTTTGACATATTACTAACATTTAACTTTGAAAGGGGAATATACAAAATAAATCCTTCTTAATTCCTCCGTGCAATTCACAAAAGAAATTTTGGATTTACATAGGTGTCTTTAAAAGGCAAAGATGACTTCAAAGGTACCTTCCAGCTGTTTTGGAAAACCTATGGGTTTTCGTCAATATAAATGGACAGAAACCCCTGTCATAGGAGCAGTTATACAGGTAATCTCAGTGGAAGTTAAAAAGTCTAACTTTTAGATCAATGCAGGAAAATACTTACAAGGTTAACATTAATGTCACACCTTTCTGATTGGACATCTCCAGGACTGGAAAGTAGTCAAAATAGTTAGAGGAACTCAAATTTTTCTGCCAGCAATATGAAAAAATAAAACATGCTCAAATAATCATATACAAAACACTTATTTTTTCAGAGTCCAAAATGATTAAAATATTAAATGATTTTATTCATAATTCCTTTTCACAGCACAGCCTCAGTTTATACACTCATCTTCACTTTCTGATATGTCTTCAGATAGAGAAAAACATGTCTCTTCCTTCTCCTTAACAACTGGTAGGATGTTTCGATAAACTTAATGGAAAAAAGAAGCAAAGCAACAAGCTGAGGAAAATCACCACTGCTTTAAAACTCTGCAAATGATGCTCACTTTTATGGCCATATCCATAAAAGAAAAAACTTTTCTTATGACCCAGTCATGCTAGGATGACAAAACACCAAAAAATGTGGCAATGGAAAGGTAGAGGTTGTTTACAAATTAGAGAAGAAATATTTAAGAAATATTTTTATAATGAACTTAAAAACGCTGCAGTCCCTTGATGAAGCAACTGCCCTCGAAAAAATTTCACCCACTTATGTATTTGAAATAGAGAACCCCATATTACGAGAGCATGACTGGGGAAACCTCATAATTAAGAGAAAAATAAGATCCTGAAAGAAGCATGAAGGATCAGGGCTGTAATGGCAGGATGCTGTGCTCTGGCATACTGGACTGGTGATCACTGGGTCAGGCCAGATGTGTGGAAGGAGTGAAAATGGTTGCAGACTTTCCAGTCTTTAAACCGCAATTTAGAACTCTGATTCAGTAGTCCACGAGGAGACCTTAAGGCCCCCAAGTCCTAGAGAGAAGAAAACTCTATAAAAAGAGAGTTTTATAAAAAGAGAGTTTCTATAAAAACTCACAACTCTATAAAAAGAGGTATTTTCTTATATATTATATCTGTGCAGGGAAAAATATATTTGTGCCTTTAGCACTGATTTCACTTTTCCAAATTTTTTGGTTACATATGGAGTTTGCTTTGGTTACCAAAATTAAATGTTTTTAATTGCCTATTGGCATGAAATTCAATGTGTACTTTTTTTAGTTACATATGAAAGCTATGAGGTGTAGCTATGTGAAATATTAACTGCTCCTTTAGCTAGTCATCCACTGGCTAGGTAATGGCTTTTCTTTTAAATGCTAATTTCCAGAATCCTTTTGGGGGTGTGAGGTTTGTCACTGCATCACATAGTCCTGTGAGATTTGTACAATGTCCATAAAATTGTGAAGTGTGTAGGTTTTTTAAGCATCTCATATAATTAGGATTAAATATTCACATTATTATGAGCTGTTCTTGTAGATATAAAGCAAAGCCAATTCTCTATGGACAATACTTTAGAAAATATTTGCATCCTTAACATTTGTAGTACTAAATCTGCTTTACTGAGTTAAAATTAAAATTGCTTCAGTGACCAACTTTGAATGCTAAGGGTAAACAAATTAAAATATTACCTCAAAGATAATTAAGCAAGAGAAATAAATATACAACACAAATTACTGATTTCATTTTTGTATTTTAACTAGTTGTTCTGCCATTAGTAAGTATAATCATGTATGCACAAATTTTGTTTATTTGAAAATAACACTTAAACATTTTAATGGAATTTAATATTTATAGACAAAATTATTAGAATAGCTGGGAAAGAAAATAAAATGATTTGTCTTTTTAATGGCATAGCTCTGTGTATTCTTTGTGTCTCTTTAGACTTTATTTTCCTCACATTTTATCCGTAGGAGACATTAATGAATGTAGTTCTAACTGGGATTCACATAGCACTTCAAGAAATTGCTGGGTATGTTAGTGGTCACCTCAATGTGCACAAACTAGAAGAAGGTACACTAATCTAGTAAACAGAGAAGTTTTAAACCTATAGACTGTGTTCATGACAGAGGTCAACTCAGCAAACATTCTGAACATCTCTAACAAACTGCAGTTGTATGTCTTCTTAAAGATGCAAATCAAATGGAATTCTTACCCTCAAGGAGCTTAGTATATAGGTACACCTTAGACAGGCGCTGTCTGTCTTCTGTTAGGGCCATTTTGCCTGAACAGTTGTATGCGGGAGTGCTTCGAGGTCTAATTAAAGCCCACGAACATAATTAATGTCTTTTGTTTGTAACAATAAGGACTAAAGAAATTTATAATGCTAACTTCCAGAATCCTTTTCAAGGGTGTAAGGTTTGTCATTGCATCACATAGTCCTGTGAGATTTGTTTAATTTCCATAAAATTGTGAAGTGTGTAGGTTTTTTAAGTATCTCATATAATTAAGATTAAACATTTGCATTATTATGAGCTGTTCTTGTAGATTAAATTTATCCAAAGACAATTGAAATTGAAGTCACATGAATTGTTATAAACATGAAACATTAGAGCCCCAAATAACATTCTATAAAACATTATTATATATAACATTAGAGCCCAAATAAAGATATCTTCTAGGAGGATATGCTTTTATTATTAAACTGGAATTTAAGAGGCAAAAGACATTTTTAGTTTTGACAAAATATTTTTCCAGTTTGAAAGATTTTTTTAAATTTCTTGAATTCTATTTTTAAATATAAAGTAATCCATACATATCAATGTGAAACTTTTTGTTGTAATGGCTTAGTTTAGAAATGCAATTTAAAACAACACTGAGATTCTATCTTACTCCAGAAAAAATAATTATCAACCAGAAATCAAATATTAAAAAATGCTGATGAGGCTGTGGCAGAAAAAGCAACCCTTTTACACTGCTGACAGGAGTGTGGACTTGGGCAGCCACTATGGAAATCCATATGATGATTACTCAGAAAATTAAAGCTAGAAATCTTATTTGACCCAGATATTTCCCTTATCAGTGTCTTTCCACAAGGGTTAAAAATGCCCTAGTGCAGTGATACCTGCATACCCATGTTTGTAGCAGCTCTGTTCAATAGTAGCTAAGTCTGGGAAGTGACCTATGTATCTGCCACAGATGAATGGATAAAGAAAATGTGTGTTTTAGTCACAATGGAGTAGTACTCTTCCAAAAAGAAGGATAAACTTGAGTCTTGATAGGAAAATGGATGCCCCTTGAGATCATAATGTTAAAAGAAATAAATCAGTCAACAAGTTAAAACTGCAGTATGATTTCTCTTATATGAGAAACCCAAAATACCAATGAAGAGAAAGACAAGATAGAGGATAGATAGGCATATACTTTTCAAACGGGAAGGGGAGAAGAGATGGAGGGGGGAGCGGGACGAAGAAGAGGATGGAAAGGAGCATTAAGTTGTGTCGCTTCGCGGACTCTCCACAAGGAGCATGCTCACCGTGTACTGCAGACACGTACTAACAAAAAGTGAAGCTGAATGAAGTACAAAGAGGCATGCAATTAAACAGGCTATCTCTATGGTATTTCACCTTTCTTAAGAGAAAAACTGCGCTATATTCATCTTAAGGTCTGCAGTCTCTAAAACAGAAGCTTGTAAGAGACAATAAAGAAGTCATTCACGAGGCCCCTGGGAGCGCCTTGATGGGGCGGGGCCGGAGGTCCACAGGGGCGACCCTGAGAACGCGACAGGGCCTCTGTCCGCACTGTATGGAGGCAGAGTCTGACAGTTCACTGGGCAACCCCGCCTACTCGACCTGATCCCGATGGCCTTGAGGGCTTGTCAGTGGGAGCTTGACCCTAGTGAACCTGGTTCCCTGGCTATCTCCTGTCCTTTTCCACCTCCTGCCATAGCAGTTTGTATACACCCATATTTGTTACAGCATAACTCGAAGCAGCCATGTCTCTTCCCAAAGTGAATGTCTGAGGGAGTAAATAAACCAAAATGTACAGTTATTATCAGAGGGAGGACAACTGATTGGGCGGTAGAACAATGGAGACGAGGGTGGAGAAAACTGATAAATGGAACGAACCATCATCTGTATAACTGAGTAACAAATGCAAAGATAACATTATGTAATACAGCATCCAGCGCTAATTGCCTACTATCTTCTCTGTAATTTTGTATTTCCTGTATTGTTTTTGTGTCATTCTGTTTTATATGTCTCCATTCTTTTGTCTTTAAAATAAAAAAAAAGAAAAGTCACTCCGTGGTAAAACTACCTATATAGTCTGTTTTCTATATCTGAAGAAAGAAGTATTTTTACATTTGCAGGGCCCCTTCTGCTGTCCTTCACAGCAACTGTTCTCAGATGTTACTCTGAGAATGCAGGAGGATGAGGGGACAGCAGGATAAATCTTTGAGGACATGTGGGAAAAAGCAAACAACTGTTCCAGTTTCTGGGAAATCAGACATGAGAAATGGCAAGCCTTAGGCAGCCATTGTGATGTCATTGGGGATAGCTCCTGTTACTATTTTTAACAACCTACCTGAGGCTACTACTCAACTCAACAAACTCAATTTATCTTATATAAAGATGTCCAGTATACAGTAGGCTCCTGTTACTATTTTTAACAACCTACCTGAGGCTACTACTCAACTCAACAAACTCAATTTATCTTATATAAAGATGTCCAGTATACAGTAGGCTCCTGTTACTATTTTTAACAACCTACCTGAGGCTACTACTCAACTCAACAAACTCAATTTATCTTATATAAAGATGTCCAGTATACAGTAGGCAGATAAATAAATTTTATATAAATATATATATATATATATATATATATATATATGGATAGCTGGCGTAACTGTACTGCTGATGTCTGGTGGTTTGTTGATGGGAACAATTGATGATTAAAATTTTTTTATATATTTTGACCAATGTTGTATGCTTATCTCTGGTAATCTGAGCAACATGTGAAGACAACAATTTGCAGCATGGCAACCACTGCTGAATTCCTACAATCTTGTCTAGTGAAACTATGTATTGTCTCTGATGTTCTTTTAAATTATTATTTCCTTATTCCCTATGATGGTTTGATCAATCTTCTATTCTTGCACCTCGTAGTCTGAGCAACTTCATTGAAGGTAACAATAGGTAGTATAATAACTGTTAACCCCTATCACTTGGTTTAAAACCCCATATCATTTTTAATGTCCTAGCTTTGTTTTGTTTGTATTTTGCTATTGTTCTTTTTTTTTTTTTTTTTTTTTTTTTTTTTTTTTTTTTTTTTTTTTTTTTTTTTTTTTTTTTTTTTTTTACTATTCTCTTTAAAATAAAAAAAGTGCAGAGGATAAAGCATAAAGTCAATATGGAGTTTGGAAGAAAAATAAATCAAGTGTTACCCAATGATGAGAGGCGGGATCGTTGAAATTCTTTATGGATACAACTGGATTTCAGTACCACCTCTATACCAGCTGGCCTTGTTCAGGGCACTCTCTGTGAAAAAGTATGCAGTGCCTCTGGGCCTTCAAGTGCCCGCTGCCCTCCTTTGTGGAAACACTAGCCCTCTCTTACCTCTCTTAGTCACGTAAGCTTCAGCATGTACCTCCAGCACTGCCTCCTGAAACCATCTCCCTGATAACTCTAAGCCTTGTTACGCTTAACTGCACATAGCATTGTCACATGGAACACAGCATCTACTTCCCTGTTCTCCTAGTTCTTGTTCCCACTTAACCTCCAGTGCCTTGTTGACTGAGTGTCCTATGATCTTTCGGGTAAGTGCTGGGGTGAGAACAGTCACCATCCAGCACTGACAACCTGGAATGCAAGTCTGTGTTCTGCATATATTTTTTTCATCTCAAAAGAATGTTCTTCCTGGGTATGTTTTTGTGAGCATTGCTGCATTAGTATCTACTTGACAGAGGAAAAACATCTTTTTTTATTTTAAAGATACAAAAAAACTTGATGGCAATTAGCAGTAGTTAGGAGTTTTCTAAAAAGCACCACTTGAAAATGGAATATTAGGAGATATTAGGGTTTTTCATATGAAAGGGAATAATTAATATTTTTCATTATATATTATACTTGGAAATCTCAAATACATAAGTGAGATTATGGTTGATTTCTATATTCACATAGGTGGTCACACCAAGTTTACTAAAAGAATTAGCCACACACTAACATGTTACTACTAATATTAATGATCCAAAGAAATGTCATTTATTATCTACCATGTCTGATTTAGTGACTTGCTCACTCCTGGAACACACACCTGACACCCACAGTTTAAAGGAAGAGAACTTCACTTTCGCCCCTGTTTCAGTCCATAGTGGGCTGTGGGATGGGATGGCCTGGCACATGGCCATGGTGGCAAGGAAGGTGCTCACCTCATGACAGCCAGGAAGAAAAGGCAGAGGCAAGGAGCCAGGGAGGGAGAAGCACCTTTCCAAACCACCCTCCACATCAGCTGCCAGGCCCTGTAATCCAATACCTCCTGGAGGTCCTGTGTCTGGGCATAGGAAACATGGGACACATCTAGGTATAAACTAGAGCAGTATTTGTATATGACTACCTCACAAAGTCTAGTAACTTTTAGTGAAGATTTTCTTTCTGAATAAATCAATGAATATTATCTTATAGTTGAGACAATAAAACTTTTGCTTTTTCTCAAGAAATATATTTGACTTATTGTTTTGTGTCTATGGTACAAAAAGAGTTTTATACTTAAGGATATCTGGAAAAATACTTTTACAACCCCAACTGAGGCAAACTGTAAAAACTACATATTTCTGTGAATAGTAAAGTTCTCATGTAAATGAGAAGTCCTGCAGCCAGTCCAAGCAATTCCTTATAATATACATTTCCAGTTCACTGAATTTGCCTTCTGTGTTTCCTACTTTTGAATTAGTATGTACAACAGTAGTTAACTGGACCGATTCTAGAATGCACAGCTTGAGAGTGAGCCCCATCTATCGCTTACTGCGGTGAGGACTTGGGCATTTCATTTGACTTTCCTAAATCTTGGCTTTCCTGCCTGGCAGGTGCTGAACATATAAGACATTTTGGTCAATATCGAATACAAAATGAAAAATACATATTATATATTGTTATTATATGTCTGCTGCACTGAGAATATTCCTACTGAGTGGTACTGATTTTAAACACTATAAGGTGGTTTACTCCGCATGCCTTCTAGGATTGCTCGTTCTATTACATTAAAGTCTCATTTTCATGGCAGGAGCTGTGGACGAGAGGTAGCGGCACTCACCACTCAGACGCCGCTTGCCAGGACCTGCAGGTTCTCACTAGGAAACAAGGGCAGAAGAGAAGCCCCGCCAGCGATGGCAGTTTAAAGGAGGAGCCTTCCAGACAGTACCCAATATCGGCAGTTTCTCTTCTCATTTCCAGCTCTGCTTAGAGCTCAGCTCCAGCAAACACACCGTCTGGGAAAGTATGTCCCCCCACCCAGCGAGGAAGCTAAGGAAAGAACATGGAAATAGAGCGCGCCTCCGACAACCCGAGGCTGCCACTCTTGCCCAAGTGGCTACTATCTATGTCCTGCTGAGCACCCAACACCCACTCCCCTCCAGTCCTAGCTCACTTTCCACTGGGTGATGGGGCCCAGGGACTGAGTTATTCTCAGGAAAGAGATCCCAAGAAGGCTGGGGTAAGGAAATCAGTCAGAGGGTGGCAGTGAAGCTGGGACCAACATATCCTTGGGACAGAAGGAAAGGGAGCTTTGCTCTGGATAGGGGCCTGAAAACAGGCGGGGGCGTTTCAGGAAGTGGCAGTGTAACCCAGTGACCAGGAAGAAACCCTGGAGCAGGTCGGAGTAAGCGCATGCCCAGACCTTCTTCAAATGCCCCAAAGCTCTGCGCACCCAGTGCCACAGCGCTAGGCACTTGCCAGCCATTGAAGACTGACGAGCTAGGAGCCCACTCAGGCACTTTCCCCGTGAGTTCCGTGCAGACGGCCCCTTTCCCAGTCAGCGCCCAGGAGCCACTGAGTGCGTTGCGCAGAGATTCTATGCGAAGCGTGGACAGAGGTCTTAGCCGCGCGCGGGAACAGAGGAGCAGTGAGAACTCCTGGGAAACGCAGTACAGGAGCAAACCCCTGAGCGGTGCTGCTCCCTCTCTCCCCACACCGGGAGCTAACTGCAGGTGTCTGGTCCGGAACAGAGACGACCCATCCACCCGGCTCTGTCACATCCGCAGGGGCTCTCGAAATCTAGCAGAGCTCTGTCTGCCGGAGAGGCCTCCATTTGCGTCTCTGTAATTTTCAAAATTTGTTTTTGTTTATTAATTCTTTTCTTTTTAGCATTCTTTTCTCTTCTTTCTCTTTGTCTTTTCTTTTCTTGTTCTCCTTATATGTGAGTGTATCTCTGATGGTCACGTGAAGATGTTCCCTAAGAAAAACTGTGCTCAGAGGATGCCAACACAAGGCATCTATAAGCTTGTTAGTTGGCTCTGCCCCTCTTTACAGCTTCCCTTAATTTCTAATCACACTTCCCTCCCTCTTCTTTCTTTTCCTCACACTCACAAATGACCTCTCAAGCCCTCTCGCCCTCTCCATCCCTTCAGATGCAAAAAATGAAGCCACCGGAAATCCTGTGCTTCCTTACTTTCATTTACCGCTTTCTCTGTTTTGCTCTTCCCTTCTTTGCGAGCCCTGCGCTCCCTTTCTCTCCTCCTCAGTCTTTGTCTCACCTCCTGGGCTCACAGCCTTCCTGTCGTCAGCGGCAATCAATTTCTTTCTGAATTATTGAAAGGAAAAAAATGTGAAATTGGTAAGACAACTTTTACTGTGCATGATTGATACAGGAGCACTTCGCAGACACTGACGTAACCAGTCACTGTGCCCTCCTTGCACCACGAAGGCCGGAACTGACTTCATTACACGGAGTAGACTAAAGAGGGGCACAAACACCAAAACATAGCTGCCCTCGCGAACACTGCGCGGAGACACAGCCTAACCACAGAATCTCCACTGTAACGGCTGAGGGTTGCTTTTACCCTACTTTGTGTTCAACTGTCAGCCTCAAAGTAATGTAAACATGAGAAAACAAGGCAACATAATTCTTCCAAAAGCCACAGGCACCAGGACAGAAAAGTTTACAGGCAAAGAAACTCAAAAGCCAAATGTCCAAATGTTTAAAGACATTAAGGAAGAAGGAACATATAAGCAAATTCATTACATGTTTAGTGAGCTTAAAGAGGATTTAAATAAACAAAAGGTTTGATTAATAAAATATCCAGGAAGCTTAAAAAAGAAACAAACAACAACTGATTTAAATAAGACCATTCATGACATGAATGAACATTTTGACGAGGAATTAGAAATTATGAAATGAAATCTAGAAGAATCCAGGTGTAACAGATTGACCAAAATAAGGATACTGTCAAACCTTGAAGACAAAGTGGATATAATAGGTCATGTAGTCAGTGAATCCCTGAAAACAAGACATCAGGGAAGCTGGATCCAACTGTCAAATGACTAAAAAAATCCCTCAGAATTATAGGAATCAAGTAAAAATTATACAACTCAAAAGGTATAAGAAATTTATCCACTGAAATCAAAGCAGAAAACATTCCAAATCTAGAGAAAGCATTCAATTGATAATTAAATAGAAGACACTTATAAGACCCATGTAGCCCCCACCATAAAAGACCTGCCCACAACACATTATAATCAAAACTCCAGAAATTCAATGTAAGGAGAGAACACAAATGCTATTAGAAAAAACAAAAACAGCAAATATACTACAAAGTCAAGGTGATGAAAATAACGGAGAATTTCACAGGACAAAACTTAAAGGCTAGGAGAGCTTGCAGCAAAATTTGAAAAATTAGTCTTCAAATTTGTGAAAGAAGTAAAATTTCCATAACTAAGAAACCATAAAGAAACACATGACCCTTAACTAGCATAGTGTAAAAATATTTCATGGAATGAAAGTTTATATCTGAGAGTAGTTCAACAAAAGGGAAAAAATAAAGCACATCCCTGGAGGAACAATTCAGCAATAGGGCTCAATAAATATCTTACAATAGTATCTCTCAGCATTAATGGTCTTAACTCCTCAGTCAAAGGACATGGACTGGCCGACTGAATAAAAAGAAAAATTTGACCACACTGTTTTTCCTTTCAGTAATCCAGGAAGAAAATAGGTTGCTGCTGTTGACAAGTAGGCTGTGAACGCAGAGGAAGAGAAAAAGGGTGAAGTGGAGGGAAAGGAAGCACAGGGCTTGGAAGGAAGGAAAGAAGCAAACAGAGAAAACAGCAAATAAAAGTGAGGAAACTTAACCAACAACCACTTTTGTTGCCTGCAAAAGACTCACCTCATCCAAAAGAAAACACGTCAGAAAGTGAAATAGAAAATGGTGCACCATGCAGCCAGACAGTGAAAACCAAAGGAGGAGCTAGCTTATTTCCACACACAGCAGACTTCAAACCAAAACCAAGCACAAGCAGCAAGAGGGCCGCTACAGCCTAGTAAAGGGCACAATTCAGCAGGAACAGATAAAAATCCTAAATACACACGTATGCACAAAATGCTCACACCTCCAACTTCATAAAATGAAATCTACTGGACATGAAAGCATGGAGAGACACCAGTACAGTCATCATAGGGAACTTTAGTGCCCCACTCTCACAGGTAGATATGTCAATCAAACAAAATCTCAACACAGAAGTGTCAAAGTTAAGCTATATCATTGAACAACTGGAACTAACAGGGTGTTACATTAATCTATAGAGTATTGCCTCTAACAACATCAGAACATATATTTTCTCAGCAGCGCACAAGAATATTATGTAAAATAGATCATGCTTTATGTTGTGAAGCATGTTTAAATAAAAACAAAATAATTTAAATAATCCCCTAAACACTATCAAATCATAGTGGAATGAACCTTGATATCAGTAGTAAAGAAGCCACAGAAAACACACAGATACGTGCAGATTGAATACTACAGTGTTAAATAGCCAATGGATCACAAAGGAAATCAAGAAATGAAGCAGTTAAAAACACTCAGGATCAAATGAAGATAGAGACACAACACACCAAAACGTATGGGACCAATAAAAGCAGCTCTAAAATGAAAGTTTATATTTGTGAGTGCCCACAATAGAGAAATAGAACAACCCCCCAAAAACAACCTAATGATACATCTCAAAGTCCTAGAAAAACAAAGCCACCCAATGTAAAAACAAAAGTATTATGAAGACTGAGTATAAATTAACGAAATTGAGAGCACAAAAGGATCACTGAATCAAAAAGTTGGTTCTTTGAGAGGATAAACAAGATTGACAGCACTCAGCCCAACTACCTAAAAAGGGAAAGGAAAACAAGACCCACGTCAGTGCACCACAGAATTCTACCAGAAACTCAGGGAAGAGCTAATGTCAGTACTCCTCAGACTCTTCCATAACATAGAAAAGAGGGAAGGACAATTTCTCAACCATTTTGGGTAGATAGAATTTGTGCATAGACACCAGTACAGTCATCGTAGGGAACTTCAGTGCCCCACTCTCACAAGTATCAAAACCACACAATGACTAAACAAGTAAAGAAAACAACAAGCTCATCTCCTTAATAAATATAGATGCAAATGTTTAGAGAAAATAATGGCAAACAGTGCAACAAATAACTAAAATTCGTGACTGAGTTGGCTTCATTTAATGGATGTAGGATGGTTCAACATCCATAAATCAATAAATGTAATATACCACATAAAAAAGCAAACAAAAAATAACATGAGGATAGCAATAAATGCAGGTAAATTCCTTGACAAAATCAAATATGCATTCATGAGTTTTGAAAATGTTGATATTCATGATTAAAATAGGAGTATCTTATCTCTAACTGGTTAGAGTCATATATAACAAACTCATTGTCAAAATGATAGTAAATTGGGGGAAAACTGAAAGCATTTACTCTAAAGTCAAGAACAAGAGAAAAGCACTGACTCTCACTATTCCTATTCCGTTTAGTACTTTTTTCAAATCCTAAACAGAGCAATCAGGCAAAAAAAGAAATATTCTCTCTGTGTGTGTGTGTGTGTGTGTGTGTGTGTGTGTGTGTGTGTAAGTTTAAAAATTCTTATTTGCAAATGACATGAGCTTTTACATTAGAAGACCAAAAATGCTCCACAAAAGACCCTGACAACTAATAATATCAGCAAAGAGGTAGAATACAAAAATCAATATAATTCTGGTTATGAACAATGAAACCACAGAGAAAGAAATTAGGTAAATAATTCCATACACATATCCTAAAAAACTTAAGTACTTTTAAATTAACCTGATCAAGGAAGTCAAAGATCCCCATAAAAAATTAATCTGAAAACTGAGATTGAAGAAGATATTAGAAAAGTTCAATATATCCTCTGTTCCTGGGTAGACAGAATTAATGTTTTCAAAAGGCCCACACTTCCAAAATGCACATGTCAATTTAATGCTATCCCAATCAAAACACCAATAGCAACCTTCTTAGAGCTTGAAAATTTTTCTAAACTTTTTATGAAACCAAAAGAGACAGAATAGGGGATGAAATCCTGACTAACAAGAGAAAAACAGGAAGAATCACAATTCCAAGTTTCCAGTTATATTACTAGGCTCCAGTGATAAAAACGAAATGGTTGTGGCGCAAAAACAGACATGTGGGTCAACAGAACAGAACCAAGGCTGCAAAAGAGAATTGTAGGCACCTTCATCTAACTGATTTTAGACAAAAGCATCAAAAACATTCACTGGAGAAAAAAATAGGCTCTTTAACAAATGGTGCTGGAAAAAATATTCATCCATATTCAGAAGGACTATAGAATTGTATCTCTTAGTATGTACTACAATCAGCTTAAAATGGATAAAAGACTAGACAGAAATTCAGAAACACTGAACCTGGTAAAAGATAAAAATGGATAAAATATTCGATGAACTAGGCAGAGGCAAGGACTTTCTATATTAAAACTCAACTAGACGAGAAATAACACAAACTATCCGGGCATGGTTCCACATGCTTGTAATCTCAAGGATTTGGGAAGGTGAGGCAGAAGTATTGCTGTAAATCTGAGGCCAGCATAGGGAATTTAGGCCATTCGTGTTGAGTGTTATTACTAAAATGCGTTGATTTATCCCTGATTTATATTATTTTCTGCTGTTAAATCCCTTTTGATTGGGAAATTTAGGCCACTCACACTGAGGGTTATTACTAAAAAGTATTGACTTATTCCTGTAATTACATTATTTTTACCGTGTTGAGTCATTATTTTCCTTCTGCTTAGCTGCTCACCTGGCCAGTGTGCCATTCTGTTAGACTCCGGCTTCATTGTCTCTTTTTTAAATATTCTTAAGAATTTTTTTGTGTGGTTGGCTTAATGGTCATGACTTATTTTAGTTATTTTTAATGGGAATACCGTATTTCTCCATCAGTTTTGCAAAAAGTGTTTGGCAAAATATATCAGTCTGAATTGGAGTCTGTTTTCTTTTAGTGCTTGGAAAAATTTCCTCCAAATTCTTGTGGCCTTCGTGACTTTATGTATTGAGAAATCTGCTGTGATTCTAATTGGCTTATCTTTCAAAAAGATTTTCTCTAGCAGATTCTTTTCTCTTTTTTGTTATCACATGTTTATAGTACAGATTGATTGCATTCATTGTAGGGAGTTGGTGCATGTATGTAGCACAGCTCAATTATTTTGTGTATAACAGCTTTTAAAATTCTGTATTAGACTTTTGGGTATTGGGGATTTTGATTATGGTGTATCATGGAGGGATTCTCCTCTGATCATGCCCAATGATGTCCATATTCTTCATATATTTGCATGTTAAAGTCTTCCACGTTTGTACATTTTCCTCTCATTTCAGTAAGCAGATTTTTACGGCATTTGTGCTGTCTACTGATTGTTCACTGATTCCTGTTGATCTTAGGTTAGTCAGTCATCTTTGTATCATCTATCATTTGATCCATCTTTTGTATTCTTTTGTTATTTTGAATGTATCTTTTAGTAATTGGTCACTGCCATTCAGACTTATCCTCTATTTTTGACACTCTGTCTTTAGACTCGTCACTTCCATGCCCATACATTTTGGAATTTCTTAATCTCCTGGAGTTTAATTGAGTATCTTTATATGGATACTAGACCTTTGCTAAAGTGGTCAGTCATTATTTGTGTAATTTTATTTACTGCAGTTGACTTTTCATTAATGTCTTCTATAAACTTCCACATTATTTTATTTCTTAAACCCATTATGAGTTTAGTTACATGATCCCTGAGCCTGATGAATATCTTATTAATCTGGTTTTAGCTCCTATTTTTTAGCTCCTAAAATAATTCAACTATAAGATACTTTGTTTCCTCTCCCTCAGTGCCCTATGGGTCAACTTCGGGAGAGTCTGGAGTTTGGAGAGGCATTTTACTGCCTTGTCTGTTCATGTTTCTTTCTTTTATACTGAGGTTTATTGGTTGATTATGGTGGAATGACTATGTTACTTGTATGGAGACCTTTTTAGTGAGGATCTGCTTCTCAGTGATATAGTCTGTTCAGGGCTAATAGACCTGTGCCTCTGCCCCAAGATCCAACGACGTCCCTTAATTTGGGAAAGGAGGATGCAAGTGACCCAGCCCCTTGTTCTTCAGGAATGGACTGCAGCATTTTAACGGCACAAGGCAATCCAAACATTGCCATACACAGAAAACAGTTAATAGCAATGCTTTGGCAATAGCTACCAAATCAGCAACAATAAAAGAAGCAAAGACAAACTGGACAAGGACACACCACAGTAACCAACAAATGACCGCCCTTAGCCATGGAAAAGAGAGCTATGCTATAGTATAAACCCTAAGACAACCAAATATTGGCATATAGTAAATATCTACTACGTTCAACATTTATACCTCCAGTAACAATAGAAAGTGATTCAAACTTAATCACATAGGTTTAATTAACTATTTAAATTAATAAAACTTAATGATAACACTAGTAAAAACAAAGGGAGTAGGGAAAGAATGCAAACTATAAAATTCTGAAAAATTAAGCAGTGGCATATGAAGAGGACAGAAAGTTGAGATAAAAGATCTTATTACAAAGTAAAAGGAAATTAATAGAATTAGATAAAAGTAACAGAAAAGAACAAATAAAAAGGTGAAAAGAGACCAAAATAAAGAAAAAATAAGAAGAAAAAGATAAGAAACAGTGAAAAGGTGAAAAAAAATCTTTCAAGCTCCAAAACAAACAAAAAAATGAGTCCAAAAATATTCCTTTGAACTGTTCTTTTTGTTCTGGATTTCTGAGTCATGGTCTCACTTTATACTTCAGACAAACCTTGAGCTGACTACATAGCCTAGATTGCCTGGAATTTGTGGTGACCCTCCTGCCTCAGCCGTCTGAGCGCTGAGATTAGAGATGTGTGCCACCATGCCTAGCTCTTCGGTAATTTTGAGTGAATTGTTTGTTTGAAGGCTCTGTAATTTTGGAATCCAATAAGTCATGGCTTTCTCTAGCTTTATAACTGGTACGTTTGCGGAGTGCCTCCTCTGCTCCCAGTATCCCTGTCAGTCTTCCCCAGGTTGTGACAACTGTCCAAGTTAACATGTCTTCATTCACCTTGGTGCACAAGGTGAGCAATCAGATAGCTGGTCTCATCTCTGTTCTGGATGTCGGCAGCGGGGCACAGATGGAAGCAGACCACTGAACTGAATGCCGGCATTTTCAGGTCCGGCCACCTCCCAGTCTCCAGGATGGACTGCTCACCCCAGAGGAGAGGGTCCCATGTGATTCCTAGCCTGAACCCAAACCTCTCAGGGGTCTATGTTCAGCCCGTAATTGTTTCTGTGGTTGTCTCTCGCCAGGAAGTGTGGTCAGGTAACAGTGGAAAGCCTACAGTGAAGTCGCTTCATAGTTACTCTGTGGCTTAGACCCAAACAGCCAACCCGTGGCCAAGGTGGCCCATGATTACATCGTCCCAAGCATGGCAGGACTTCACCAGATTTATTCTCCTACTTTACCCTGCAGTGCAGGAGATGGCAGTTTCAGAGCAAAACTCCAAGCTGAGTTTGCAGTTTACAAGATCTGTGAACTTCTTTTGGGGTTGGTAGAATTTACCTATTCTATGACCTTTCCTTTGAGCTGCTGACCTTCCAGGTTTGCCTATGTGTTGGCCTTCTCCATGAGGTTGCCCAGGCAGTGCCTCTACTGCCCCATTCCTAGGAGAAACAAAAAATAGAGCAGGATCTGTGTTGGCCATCAGCTGCAGCTTTTAGGATTCCCTCTGCAGCAGCTCCCCAGGGCCTGCTACACTCAGTGCCTGCTACACCCAGGGGTGCCTGCAACACCCAATGCATCTGGGTAACTGAGGGTGGGGGCTGACACTAGGCTCACATAGTTTGGAAATCCTCAAGTTTCTTGTATTTCCACCTCTGAACCTCACCCACACCCGAGCCCAGAGGCTGCTCTCCCAAAGAAGTGAGGCAGAAAGAGTACACATCACCATCAGAGAACTGTCTGCCTCCAACACAGCCAGAGAGACTGAAGAATCACGGGATCCATGCCAGGAGAGTCCCCGACTTGGCCTTGCATCACAGTCCCTGTCTACGCCAGGCCCTGCGGACTTACCTCGGTGCTCAGGGTCCCCCTTCCGCTGAAAGTGTAGTCTACCTTAGCCTCTCTTTCCTTCCAGAAATTATTATACCACTGCACTCTTAGCTGAATCCCTGCTGCCTGCATTTAGCCCTTACCTTGTTCTCTCTAATTCATATGAAGCCAGTGTCCTGTCAGCTGATGTCAGCATGTCAAATCACTCAGAATTATGAGGAAAATTTCCAGCAGTCAGAATGGATATTTATTACCTTTTCCTCACACACCCTTCTGCCAGCAGGAAAACAAGGTAGGAGGAGCTAAAAAATAAAAACACTACTGGGGATTTCTCAGTGGAGAACATTCACGTCATTCCTTTATTCCAATCTAACTTAGTGTTTTCAAAAGTGATGGCTGCAAAGTGGCATAAAATAATGGGGTGGCAGAGGGAGCTGAAGTCACGATGATCTGGAGCTGCAAAAGACACAGATGGATGGACGCCAGTGGATGCTCTGACATTTCCAGGACAGTCTTGCATAATAAAGAATCACCTATCCAAAATACAAATGATGTTCCTTTTGGTAAATATGGTTCTAATTTGCTGGTAGGATTCATTTTATAATTCTCTTACCTACCAGAAAATATTCCAGATTTTTTATTGATTTATCTGGGTTGTTGATCTGGGGATAAAGAACGGAGGCTCTCGTAACAGCTTGAGGACCCTCGTGCTGCTCAGAAGTTTCTCAAGTCCGTCATCCAACCTAGACTTTGTCATTTCTTAACACTCCAAAGAGTTATGACTACCAAGGACAGGGGGCCATAAGCCAATGTTATGGTCACTCTGAGTGTTATATATATTCTATCAAATCTCTACCACAGCCTGGGAAGAAAGATTTTATTTAAACTTTAAGATAAGCATTGCTCATGTTCACAAAAGAGCTGCCTGAGTGTACTCGTCACTTTCTGGCTGCTGGGACAAAGTACCTGGTACCCATAGTTTCTGCGGGGAGAGATTTATTTGGTTCACAGTTTTCAGTGGGTTCGATCCAAAGTCAGCTGAGTCCATGGCAGAAATGCATGGTGGAAGGGCAAGGCAGGGAAGAGCTGTTCAACCAGGAAGCACGGACAGAATAGAAGAGCCGGGATGATAACACAACCTGCCAAGGCAGTCTCACAGGAAGCCACCTCTACTAACCAGGGTCCAAATTTAAATGTGAGATTTTGAGGGACATTTTATATCAAAACTTTTACACTGAGTGAAAGCAGACTTCACGAGTATTGTATGTAATTAACAAATCTAGAGACTCGCCTCTCAGATATTCAGATTTCGTTTGCCAAAACACTGAACATAATTTGGTCTCTTGGGAATGCATCACATAAGTCACACTCACCGATGATGAATTATTCAACCTATCAGACTGCTTTGGTCAGCAGAGAGTGGCGTTCTCCTCAGGGAGGCAATGTAATTACATACTTGTAAGGGAGTCACCGTACTAGAATCTACTTGACATTCCTGTAGCCCTCTTTGAATATCTCAATATCAGTATTATTTCCCAGATAAAATCACTCTTCAAAATGCATTTCTCCTTATTATGTCCTCTGAAAATCCCACCCGATTTTATAAAGTTTATTTCAAAGTCCCCTTTTGCGAGGCTCATTTTATTGCTTGATTTGCTTTACCTTGAGCACTCACTCCATGTTATTGGCCCATTCCTGTGTCACTGAGCATTAACTATATCACCTTCTAGTCATCTAAGAATATCTGGCTTTTTTGACTCAGTTATATATTCCTTGAGAACCTCAGCCATAATCATACATTCACTTTTGCAGAGAACCCAGGATAATAGGTACTCTAACTGGTTCTCACATAATAAGTTTTGATCTTACAGTTATAAAATATTTGGTGATATATAATAGTAAATTTGAGTAAAATTAAATAGACCATCATTTGCCTTTAAAAGCAAAATCTGACTTTGATTTTCAAAGTTATTTCTACATCAGTGGGTCTCAAATAGAGGTAACTTTACTAATCTGGTGATGTTTGGTAACATTTGAAAAATTTTGTCCTAGAGGTTAAAACTTCTGCTAAATATCTTATGCTGAAGTGGAAACCCTTGCACAGCAAAGAATACTCTAAATCAAAGTGTCAATAGTATAAAGAATAAACATTTCTGCTCTAATTATCAAATCAACTGCTTCTTTTGTGTGATTTTTACGGATTGGCTAATTTAGGGTCCTATAGAGTTCGCTAAGTACCTTCTTTTCAGATAATTTCCATAGTGCCTTAAAAGCTTTCATCATCTGTAACCTTTAGATCATCAATATCACCTTTCAGAAGAGCATCTTCTTTTGGATCCTCTATGGAGGTAATTTGAGAGATTCTAGGAAAGTCAAAGCAAAATCTTCAACATTCCTAAAGCAGCATTGCACATTAATAGGTCAATTGCAATTATTTATTTTACTTTGCATCTTGCAGACTTGGTGCTGCCAGTACCTGCCTTCAAATATGTGATTAGTACCAAATATTTCATAGAGTCAGAGGTTTTCTTTGTAGGTAAATATTATTGAGAACCACATTCTGCCTTTCCTGTTTCCTTACTTATAAATGGTCATAAGTATTTCAATGGGAAGTTTTCAGTCTCTTTTAGTGATATAGCTAAGAGTTTTACAATGTAAAATAAATCCAAACCTGGTAGAGACTAGGTAACTTTTTTATAAAAGGATTAGCCTATGAAGCCCATTTCACATAACAAGATTATCCTGTCAAGATTCTTAAGTAAGGCTCAGAAAAAAAGATATTTCTTAAAGTGTACAATAATTATTGATTGTTCTTTTGAATATTATCCCAAAACTAGTAATTTAAACCAGCATACATATAGGATCTCTGCATTTCAATGAACTGGGGATTTGGCACAGATTTCCTGGCTTTTACACTCAAAGTCTCACATGGCTGTAATCACGATGTTGTTCAGACCACAGTCTAACCTGAAGGTCATTTGGGAATGAATCTGCCTCATTCGCATTCTTGGCACAATTCACCTTCTGCAGCTGTATGTCCAGGAGTCCTGACTTCTTACGTCTGTTAGCTGGGGTTTCCCACAGCTCTCTGACAACTGGAAATACAACTGTATGGCCAGAGTCATAGAAAATTCACAGAACTGCAACATTTTACCACGGATGTGCCTTGAATGATATAATGGTGTTAATAACATTGTTATCATGTTCTTTAATTAATCAACATTTGTTATACAAACAGTGCTTTAGAGTTCATTGATTTATGAAAACTTGACCAAGATTTGATAAAGATTTTCTGTTTAGGGTGTTGTTAACTACTGTTTTGAGAAATAAATTTGATTAGCTTTTCTATTTCTTGAAAAAATTAGTATATTCAGCTAAAGCTTTCTTTAATTTTCAAGGAAATAGCTGCTTTGGTTGACTTGTAGAAAGAAATAAGCACTCCATGTACAGATTTAGATAACACACACATATGATTTACAAAAATATGTTCCCACTAGACTAAAGATTTCTCTGTAACTCACGGGGAAAAAGAGGTTTAGCTGTCACAGTATTAGTGGTCCTGGTTACCAGCTAATACAATCAAAAAGTGAATGTAATAGTGGGAAATTAATTAATTCTGTGTCATGTCCAACACAGCTCTCAGAGTTTCTGGTGGAAAGGGCAGGGCCCAGCAGTCCACAGGGGAGACTCTGTGGACTCAACCAGGCCTCCAGGAGCAACTTGCCAGGGTGGAGCCCTGCGGTCCTTGGGGGAGACCCTGAGGACTCAACCGGGCCTATGGACACACTGTATCGAGGCAGAGCCCGGCGGTTCACTGGGAAACCCCGCCTACTCTACCAGACCCTCGATGGCCTTGAGGGCTGCTCAATGGGGGCTTGACCATAGTGAACCTGGTTCCCTGACTATCTACCGTCTTTGAGGATGGGTGCTTTTCCACCTCCTGCCACAGCAATTTGTATACACCCATGTTTGTTACAGCATAATTTGAAGCAGCCATGTCTCTTCCCAGTGTGAGAGCCTGAGGGAGTAAATAAACCAAAAAGTACAGTTATTATCAGAGGGAAGAAGACTGATTAGGTAATAGAGAAATGGAGATGAGGGTGGAGAAAATTGATTAATCGAAAGAGCCATCATCTGTATAACTGAGTAACAAACATGAAGATAACATTATGTAACACAGCATCCAGTGCTAATTCCCTACTATCTTCTCTATAATTTGGTATTTCCTTTATTGTTTTTGTGTTAACAAATGTGAAAATAACATTATGTGATATAGCATCCAGTACTAATTCCCTACTATCTTCTCTATAATTTTGTATTTCCTGTATTGTTTTTGTGTTATTCTGGTTTATATGTCTCCATTCTTTTGTCTTTAAAATAAAAAACAAAAGCTCCTGGGGGAAGAATGGTGGAAGGATTGAGAAATAAAGATGAGTCAGAATACAGAAAGCTGAGGTCAGGTGGAGCTGTCTCTCTGGATGGGAAGAAAGGAACTGTTCAACCACAGCAGAGCATCTATTTATACATTCTTATATATTCTGCAGGTTGCTGTTATGTAACACCCTTCCACCAGCAACCTGCTTGTACAGTAGCCTCAGGGTGCCTTGTGTTCTCAGAGCTGGAGCACCTTGTTGCTGTGGCTCTCCTCAGATGCTTTTTGTTGTCAGGATGATCTTGTTCCAGCCCTGCATGTATGATTGATCTCCAATCTTAGCTGCTCTCCATAATCATAAGTAATGTAATACTTAATATTTCATAAATAATTATGCTTAAAACTAATAGAATATTCTTACTCAAAATTCTAATTTGCAAAATTGGACCTGTAAATAATTTGATTATAAAACCCCATTTACTCTGTCATTTTCTCAGCACAATAAAGTTAACATTGTATTTTAGTTAATTCATGTTTTATATTTGTCTTTTTATTTTTAAATAAAATATTTTTTATTTTCTTACTCACATTACTTTTTTAAATTTTGACAATAATTGTACATGTGTCTGAGGTACAGTGTGTTAAACTGATATATATATTTACAATGTGTAATTTTAAAAAACAGGGTAACTAGCATTTTGTCTCTTTAAGCATTTATTATTTTTTTGTTTTCAGAACTTTTAAACTCCACTTCTCTAGTTCTTTATAAAATATATAATAAGTTCTGGCAAAATTGTTCTACAGTGTTGTTCATACCTGTAGTTTCATTTGCTCATTGACCTATCTGGATGTTCAGTCTGCTCTTGAAGGTGAAGTGTTGACATCTACTGTTGTTGTGCTGCTATTTTTCCCTTATGAATATGTAAATATATTCCTCATATTTGGGTGTGCTGACATGGGATGTATTTATAATTCTCATATAACTTCCTGAAGAACTGAACTTTTAATCATATATAATGACTTTCTTTGTATCTTGTGATAGTTTTAACTAAGCATCTATATTGTCTGTTAGGGATAGGAGGCACTGTAAAGAGGAGAGATTTAAGATGAAGGAAGAAGAGCAGATAAAGTCTAGAATTAGACTGCCTTAATCTAGCAAATGGTCAGACACTAGAAAGAAGCCTGAAATAAATCATTTCTTAGTAACTTCATAGTGTTTCCACAAAAATATTGTGATACTGAACTTCTAGCCTCCAGAGTTGTGAGACAATAAAGTTATGCTGTTCCAGCCACTCATTTATCATTACTCTGTGTTGGCAGCCTTAGCAAATTAATATATGGATTAAAGCCATTGGATAAATTTTAATCCCTTAAGAGCTGGTTGTGATGAAAGCTAGGGGGAAAGTCAAGAGAAGAAAAATGTGCAGAAATGAACTTAGTAAGTAGAGGGCAATGGAGTGACACAGGCAGATATCAGACTTGCCAATGTTACCAACCTCAATGTACAAAATTCCTCCTGCACTTTAACCCAGCCAGTCTTTTAAAGGAAGAGTCTCAGACAAGTTTTTTTCAGCCATTCAGCTTGTCAATATACCTCCATATTGTTCTTTTACTCATCTTCTCATAAATTTTACTTTTGCCTTTTCTTGTTGACAAGAAGACACACTTGGAGCACATGCATGTGTAGCCATGAAATGTCTGAGTTATTCATTGATCTTAGAAAGATCAGATAATCAGAAATGTTTAAATTCCTCAGAATATGTTATAAATGAATTAGAATAGTTTTCTGGAACTTGAAACACACTGTTGTCCCCATATGTCATAGTGTTGAGAAGGTGATCTGAGATCTAGGTAACAGTGTGAGCAAAATTACAGCAGGTAAATTGGCCATTCAATGTATGGGAAATATAAAAAATTCAGATTCATTTGTATTGAACAGTTACTGGAGCACATTGAATGCAAAAGAGTCAAATTTATTCACATTGAAAATTAAGTAAAACAAATTTTAGATGAGAAGATGGAGCCACAGTGAGGTGGAATCATAGCAGGTAGCAATGTTCTGTAGACTGAGAGGCTCATAATAGGTATATAATACTAACTTTGTTATAAAGGCACAGAAACATAGGTTTGTCAGAACCATATTTATTCTTTAGAATATTTCTACTGATGAATTTTTAATTTTATGAGTTTTATTATATTCAGTAATGAGTACACAACAGGATAAATATCACAAAAATAAAATATTGAATTTTTAATATTTATTTAGTTTATAAGAAATCAAAGTTTTCAAAATTCACTCCTTTTTGGTGTACTAAGTCTAAAAAGAACAACCCAAATATTCTTATATGAACAACAATGAAAATACCAGTAGCATTTGTTATAGTTATGGCTTTTAAGAGAATAGATTTAATGCAGGACATATAATTTATAGGATTATTCTATAATATTTATCCAAAAATTCAAATGCAAAGAGTGCAAGAGATGTGTTCATGCACGAGAGAACCAAAAAATCCATCTGAGGGCCTGGATCCCATGGCAATGTCCTGCATGAGTTCAGATGGAGACCTAGAGCCCACAACCATGTCTCATGCAAGTACCACAGGTGCTTGCTTTGGCAGCACATATACTAAATGTACCACAGATCTGCACCGGGAAGGCCCAAAGGCCAGGGGTGGAAGCTAGAATGTCTGTGCCAGCAAGGTGAAGAATCTGTGCCACCAAGCTGAAAGATCCACACTGGAGGCAGGAAATAACACTCAAGACAAGGACAAGAGCTCTTCCAAACAGAACCGTAGCCATCCTCCACAACAGCATGGACCTGAACTCCTCTGACAGTGCAAATAGCTAAGTTCATATCAGGAAAACCAGCATGACAAGCTTCTCCAGGGACAGCAATAGCAGCAACACACATCGTCCCCTCCAGTTCTCTGCTACGGGCAACAATTATCAGAGGGGCCCTCCACATCCAGAGCCACACTGATTCAGTTGAGCTGGGTGTTCCAAGTTGACCACTAATCAATCCACAACAGCACTTTACAAAAAGAAAATCTTTACTTTGGTTATCACATGTAAGACCATCTGCACAAATGCAACACCACATTCTATAACCACACATACTACTTATACTAACAGCACATGTGTTTTGCTTTCTTGGCCTTTTTGTAGAACATACTTCACATCTCACTGGTCTGCTCTTTTGTCAGGAGGTTGTTATTCTATGATACAGTATGTAGTTGACAAGAACAAAAAATACTATAAAATAAAGTATTAAATTCTGATATATGTATTGTGCACTTAGAATAGGCATCAACATTTTCACATCAGCTGTGTAATTTCTTACAAAACCTGAAAGATAACATCAGAAATAAATTCCCATAAGACCTACAATAAAAATACCAAGAGAAGTCTACTACAAAAATAAGCTTTGCAGCAACTTCCAGTAAGATGGTGACCAGGTAAGCAGCAGAGAAAGATCCACCCAGAGGGTCACCACTCAGACACGGGAATATAGCAACATGAAAAAGACAGGAAGGAGAGAAATGAATACCCTGAACCCAGGAAGGATCTGAAATGAGAATTGAAGCCCTCAGAAAGACCAAACAAGACCTCTCCTGGAGGTAAGTCTCGGAGGGCCGCCAAGGCACAGTCGGAGGAAGAAGAGGCAGAGAAGGAGGGAGTCACCACTCCAAACACACCCTTGGCCCACTCCCTCATTCTGGCACTCACAGCTTCAGCTTTGGAGACCCATGCTCATGGGAGCCTCCCGACTCAGCCAGGGGAGAGCGGAGTTCTGAGAGCTGGTCCAGGACCAGAGAGGAGAAAGCACAGCCAGGAAAAGAGGCAACATCAGTCAGGAGGTGTTGTCAAACCCAGTGTGAGGATGAGAAGTTACAACAGCCACTATAACAGAATCCCCACCTTGCAGCAACCTTTCTAATCAGTGCCTGGAATCAAGGTGGAGTCAAAGCAACCAGTACACAGCCCAGCACACCCAGCTCTACACCTGCCCTGAGGCTGTGGCCTCCTACCTCTCCACTGTATGAACAACTCCCAGCAGAGAGCAGCAAAGAGCACTGGCAGCAACCCCAGGGCCACAGCAATTCCCAGGGATCCAGCCAAAGAACAAACAGGAACTGGAGCTCAACAGTAATAGAGAGTTGCTGATGGAGGTGGATCACATCGCCCCACACCCTTCTAACTCCAAAACCAAGCAGGAAGCATGAGCTGAGTTACCAGGCTTCAGCTCCCACCCTAAACTTCCTCTCTGAACACCTTGAGTCTTGGTGGCCTGAGCACTCAACACCTGTCCCTGACAGCAACAGGCTGAGTCTTCAGGCTTCAGGTCTCACCCTAAACTACTAATATGAGCACCAAGAGGGTCTCAATACTGCTTGCATATATGAACCTTGTATGAACCCATAGCAACAAATTACACAAAAAGCAGCAGTCCTGGAGTCCAAGGGACAACAACATACTCTACACAGCAGACCCAAGAAAATCCTCCAATTCTCTTCTAGAACTAATAACTAGACTTAGTACACACATTGAACTACCACAGTGAGCACGGGTGGGGGAGACCTCATGCCCATGTGCCCAGCATTGTAAGTGCACCCAATGCCCAGCTGCAATGGGCAAGGAATGGCAACAGTGGAGATTGGGAGGTGGGAGGAGGTGAAGACTTGGAACTAGGGTGCAGACCCGGTTCTCTTGCTGGGTGGGGACAGCCTCCAGAGAGTCATAGGCGGCCTGCAGGGAGATATTAGTGGCCTGTAAGGGGACCCTGGGGGCCTTCACAGGGAGCTCAGTAGCCTGAGGGGGGAGGAGGCTCCCTCCAGGCTACATGAGAACCCTGAAGACCTGCACGGGGCCTCTGGCAGTGCAGAGATGAGGCAGAGCCAGGCAGTCCACTGGGGGTGACCCTGTGGACTTGACCCAGCCCCTGGCAGCAGGGCAATAGGGCAGATCCAGGCGGTCCACAGGGGTGACCCTATGAACTCGACCCGGCCCCCAGCAGTGTGGAGATGGGGCGGAGCCAGGGGGTTGGCTTGGGTGACCCTGAGGACTTGACTGGACCTCTGGATGTGATGTATTGAGGCAAAGCCTGGCGGTTCGTTGGGTAACCCTGCTGACTTGACTGGACCCCCATGGCCTTGAGGGCTTGTCAGTGGGGGTTGACCATAGTGAACCTGGTTCCCTGCCTATCTACTCTCTTTGAGCATGGTGCTTTTCCACGTCCTGCCATACCAATGTGTATATACCCATATATGTTACACCATAATTTGAAGCAGCCGTGTCTCTTCCCAAGGTGAGATCTGAGGGAGTAAATAAAACAAAAAAGTACAGTTATTATCAGAAGGAAGATGACTGATTGGGTGGTAGAACAACAGAGATGAGGGTGGAGAAAATTGATTAATCAAATGAGCCATCATCTGTATAACTGAGTAACAAATGCGAAGATAACATTATGTAATACAGCATCCAGTGTTAATTCCCTACTATCTTCTCTATAATTTTGTATTGCCTGTATTGTTTTTGTATTATTCTGGTTTATATGTCTCCATTATTTTGTCTTTAAAATAAAAAAATAAAAGAAAATAAAATAATCTTTGCTTCAAAGTCACACCCAAGGCCTTCTTTACTCATGACAACTGAATGCTCCAAGCACACACCTCACTTATACTGACAGCACGTGTGCTTAGATGTCCTTTCCTGTGTGGTAGGCTTGTCACCTCTCTTTTCTTCTTGTTTTGTCAGGATCTTCCTATTATATTGTCCACACACTCAGCAGGGAAATAAGGTATCAGTGAAATAAAATATCAAATATGCAATGAGTGCTTAATAGACATCAAAATATGCACATCAGCTGTTTACTTGCTTACAAAACATAAAGATAACATCAAAAATAAAAACCTATGTGAACTACAATGTGAAGACAAACAGAAGTCTGCCACAGAAATAAGCTTTTCTTCATCTAGTCATATCCAAGGCAGTCTTCACACATGACAGCTTCATGTTCCACATATAAGCGGCCCTTACACAGATAGCACCTGTGTTTTGTTTTCCTGTCGTTTCTTTTTGGGCACAGTTGACATATTTTTTATTTTCCTGTTGTCATAGTATATCTTTGTGTTGCTGCACCTGCCTGTTCACCTTTCAGCTCACCAGTGTACCCCACAATTTTTTGCATAATTCCCTGGGCAAAACTTTTTGTTTTTTCCTCTCCTGTAAATGATCTCTTATAAACTCCAGTCCCAACCCTCCAAGAAAATTTCTTCATATTTTACACTTATTATTTTCCTTGAAAACTACCAAAGTATTTATGCAACAAGAGTTTAGGATCAAGTAAGACACAACCACTAGCCAGTGATTTGTGTTTCAAGTGACATCATATGTGTTGTATATCTCATCAACATCTACTCTGCCGTTGATTTTGTAGAAAGTGTCTATCTCAGGTTTGCATTTTGTTGAGGTTTCTCTATCAACACTTCCATCATGGTGACATGTTGACATCAGCTGTCCCAATTTTTTTTTCCTTTGCCACGTATAAGGCCAATGTTATGCCTTTCTGAGATGGAAAGATTGTACTATACAATTCTCTGTTTTGAAATTGGAACATTTCATTGGGAATTTCTGCTTTATTCCTGCATACAGTTCTGGCACCAGTCAACTTGTGCTTTATTAACAATTGTAACATCAGTTAGAAACTGGTAAACCAGTCAAATGACACATTCTGATTAGTTTGAGAGATGGGAGCAACAAGTCTGTTTATAAAATCATTCAGTTTATTACTATACAAATAAGGACCTGATGGCTGACTTCTAGGATAAATGTCTATATTGAAAACATACTAAGTCTTCTCATCTCCAAGAGCATAAATTTTCATGCCATCTTTTCATACAATTTTTTTCCATATGTCTTTTACATTCTTGCAATCACCATGAAAATTTTCTGCTAAGTACAGCAAATCTATGAGTGCTTTCAGTTCAGCTAGTGAGGCATTATAAATAACACATTTTTAATATGGCCATTGGCACATACAGAATATTTTGCTTGCATTTCAGTCTTTGTGTAGTTCACAGCACACCTGCCAAGACCCTTCCTATATTTTTGGACTTAGTTCTAACATTGTATCATTCCATTTGGTAACATGGCCATTTTGCAACATTTTGACTAGTCATATATGAACTTCAATTGCTGTTTTCTTTGTCATCTGAATCAAGAACATCTACATTCTTTGTCTGTATCAGTTGATTCCTGCTCCATTTCCCTGTCACAGGAAATTTAGTTCACATGGCCAGTGTCAAAGTTGCCATCCACCCATAACACTCTTCTGCTATAAAAGTATGTGATTTACAATAATGGATCATCTTCATTACCATGCATGAGTCATATGACTCACTTTTGACAGCCTCTAAAACTTGCAAACGTGGTTTTTCATGAGGCATTGTACTGAATTGGGCTACTTCTAAGAGAAAAATCAAAAGAAAATATTTTTTAACAAATCCTGGAGTTGTGTGGATCTATTGGACCCTGTCTGATGCTCAAAAAAACATACACAAACCTAGTTAGAGAATAACACAGTGGAAAATCTCATTTTGCCACTTTTGCACATTATGTACATACCTTACTGTTCATCATACCAAGTGTTTGAACACATAGATTGCTTCCTGTATCCCTCAGGGAAAGCTACTGGGACATACAGCTGGCTATTATTACACTAGAGTAAAAATTTACAGTAGAAAAGTAAGGAATGGGTCTGCTGGACTCAGTTTTATGTTCCTTAGGAAATAATTAAGAGACAATACAATTCAGAGACAATTGAAGGGAGAATCTTTGTCATACATGATCTCAAAAATCTTTGCTGCAGATGTGTGGAGTAAAACAATTCAGAAAAAGGGTTATGGAAATCATCTCTTCATCCATTGATAAGTTATCCAAGAATTTTACTCTAAATGACAGAAACACAGATAATCTATACATAAATACATATATGCATACCCTGTATACAAACATAATTCCTTACCAGTTGTTTAAATCTTCAAGAGGATTGTGCTTTTCATTACTTCCTAGAATACTCTGTTAGACTTGGATCCTTTAAATTGTTTCTAATGTATTTTCACTCGTAGTCTGAAAAACATTGAATTATACTCTAAATGAGTCAGTTCTTATAAACATATTCTGACAAATTTATGTTGGTTCACTAAAGAATGCCACATTAGTAAAAACTAATTATTTTCCACCATAACAAAAATCTATACTCCATAATAATAATTACCAAACATATAGTACAGACATGAAGAGCAAATCAGTATATCAGAATTTTACTCACAATTTACAGAAGTCCTCAAAGGTATTTTTAGTGATCTTGCCTTCTCCTGTGTGCTCTTGACATTTTGTGAAGCTTGTATTTTACTTTGTCATTTAACCAGGCAATCAAGTGATCTTTTGTCACTTTATTGATAAAGATAATATTCACCCTGAAAACAAGTCCCCTGTCACTGTGTACATAGGATGGCAAAACCTAAGCATTCACACCTATGTTAAGTAAATATCAAGTGAACAATTCTTCATTTTACAATTTAACCCAGCATGACCGACTTTCTATAAAACACAACTGACTCAGGAGACACACAAGGTCAATTTTCAATTTAGGTCCTGTATGTGGACAAAGAAATTTAGAAAATCTGAAAGTTCCAAACAATGCAGAAAGCAGAGCACAAATTATTAAAAGCATAGAAAATACCTATTTATGACGTCAGCCTTAAGGCCGAGAGGTCAGGCTACCTTTGCCTAATTCTGTGTTTCTCAACTTGCCCCTCTCTCTAAATAAACACTGTGACTGACTTTCCAGGAGGTGTTAGCCGTGCGTTGCAGGAATGACAGCAGCAGGTAAGAGCATTAAATCGTATTTTGTTGAGCAACTTGGTCCACAGTGCTTGAACTGATGAGGTCTAGAGCTAGGTTGTAGGGGTGGCAGCTAAGTGGTGGGAATTTGAAAAAGGGGAAAACAAGGAAAGAAGAGATATAATGTGATGACTAAGCTGGACGAAGAATAAAAGGCATTTAAAAGTCAGGATGCCTCAGGGTTACAGTGTGATAGAGAACATGGCCGCAGGTCAATGGTTAAGTGTTTTTGAGGAAGCGTAGTAACAGAGGATAGACAAACACCTCGCTGTAAGGGTTAGCCACATGCTTGCGCAAAAGTAGGAATATGGATAAGATGGGGGAGGAGAGTGTGGTAAAGCAAACACCTGAGTTTTCATTGTTTCCATGGGAATGCTTTGGGACATTGGTGAAAGAGTAAATAATGTTCTAATGGAATATCTGGTAATTTAATGGTTTCAAAGTAGTTTGGGCAACCAAAGGATATTGTCACTGCACATCTGATCTGCACAGTGGATGGAAATTCTGAGTACAGAAATAGTCTCTTCCATTTTGCTTCACATTGTTGAGACACAAGTTTTTGTAAAATTGATTAAGAAAAGGAAGTTCACTATCATGAAGTGTTGCCAGACAAGAGATTGTTGTTACTTTTCATGAAAGGAAAATTCCTTAAGTTGTAGGAAAATGTTTTCATAGAAAAGAGGTCAAACACCATAGAATCAAGGTGAAAAGACAGTTTAGGGAGAACTAGGTCCTGGGTTAAAGACATGGTGAGTGCTGTGTCTGTTGCCTTTCGCTGTTGGACTCCCTGCTGGAATTTCTTCAGTGCATTTTAGATCTCGCATCACATATGTTATTTTCTTCCACTGTTTCTTCCCTGCTGATCTAGGAGTGCTTAATCGCTTTATTATAATGATCTCACAAAAAACTGGATATTTTCACTAAGTAAATATGGTAGATATCTCACTTGTAAAATTTCAAATGCAACTTTACACATTCTTCAGGTGAATTTTTATCTCTAACATTCTGTTTAATTTATACTCCATACCATGAACTTATTATTTAAATAGGTAACATTCCTTTATGTTTTTCAAATGTGCAGCACAGTATCTGCATGGCATTTGGTTGTGTTGTTTTATTTAAGAACAAAGAAACGAATCAGCATTTTCAATCAGACACTGTGCAGATATTTCATTCTCACAAATATGTAGTACTACATTTGCCTCATTGAAGTTTTCTTGTATTTGTATTAATGAGATGAATAAAACACCCTTAAAGGTGACCCTTGGGAGGTGGTTCCCTTATAATCCTAAACCAGCAGGGATTTGGATGTCTTTGTACCAATAAAAAACTATTACTTTCCCCCTAGAGAGTCCCTCCTCCTTTTTAAGTTGTCGTTTATGGAGGCACATTGTTTTGCTTCCAGTATTTTCCCGTCTACAACTGTTACTCCTCAAGGGAGTTAGACTTCCCTTTTGTTTCATATTGCCAGAAGGCTTTAAAAATACTGTTTTCTGGGGCTGGGGATATAGCTCAGTGGAATAAGCACTTGCCTAGCAAGCGCAGGGTCCTGAGTTTGATCCCCAGTACCGCAAAAAAAAAAAAAAAAAAACCTGTTTCCTTAATAGCATAATTATGACCCTTTTTGAAGAACATCTATCTGTAATCTGGGGTACTCCTTTCTCCAACTCCACTATTGCTTATTTTATAGAACAAAGGAATCTGCCATGGTTGATACTAATGCTTTTGAAGGACAACTGATGCTCTGACATTTTTTTTTCTTTTTTTTTTCTTTTTTTTTTGCTCTGACATTTTGTATTGGGAAGAATTAAAGGAAGATAGGACAAGTAACAATTTGTTGCAGGAAAGTACATATTAAGGTTCATGAGAAAAATAACATATATATTTAGCTAGCTTTCCTGAATAATGTGACTAAATAATGAAACAGAAAGGAAGCACTATTGCTTCGCATTTTGTGTCAAAAAGTATAAATCAAAGTTTCCTAAGCCAAAGAATGATGTTCATTTTACCTTTAAGGTACTTTGTTTTAGGTATTTGTGGAAATGTCCACACATACGTAGAGGAGAGTACTATAAACCCACGTGGCCTTCTTCTAAATTCATTGCTTTTGAACTACAGCTGACTGTCACTCCTGTGCACAACCACCCACAGTCTACTCTACCTCACCAGCACTAAAGTGCAAATCCAGTACACCATATAGAGTCATGTCTTGAGCAAAACAATAATCTATTTTACCCAGCCCCTGGTTTTACCCTCTACCCTGGCCTGTTGGTAACAGCACACTCATTTCTTCTCTTCTTTAACTTTTTCCTTTCACTTCTGCTGTTCTGATGCACTGACTCTGACAAAAGGCCGTCCATGAAAGGTTGGTGTGGCACACAACTGAGTCAAGGGGGAAGACAGGCCAGCAGGGTCTCTGCCCACCCCCACTGTGCTCTCTCTCATCACTCATGATGGCTGTGGGTGAGGCCCTGATGCATGTGAGGACCACTCCCCGGTGGCTCTGGCTGGCCGTATTTCTCTTCCTTTCCGGATGGCCCCAGACTAGACACTCCCAGTACTCCAGCCCCCCAGAAGGGGTGATTCCTTTGCGGGCCACTGGCACTGGTGGAGGCATGCATCCTCCAGGCTCGTTGTCTTACAGCCTGCACTCAGGGGGTCAAAGACATATTGTTCACATAAAGGCCAAGAAGCTTTTGTTGCCCAGATCCTTCTCTGTGCTCTCCCACACTGCCCAGGTGCTGGCCTTTTATCCTGGGTCACTGCTACTGTTGGGACTATGTGGAAAGCGACCCAGAATCACTGATTACTCTTAGCACCTGTTCTGTGGGCTTTCAACACTAGGGACAAAGGAAATCAAGCTCAAAAGCTTCCTGCCATATTTGAACATCTATTGTGTAGAGTGGACAGCAAGGAGTCACAGTCATCACCTATAGGAAGTAACACTGCAATTGAAGTTTTAAGAATGTGATAATTTCATCCTGATGTAAGGTGTCTACAAGGGCTGGTGGACCCTTAAATGGTTTGTTGAACTGATGTTTTTGGTAAACCATCAACAGTTCATTAATCTGGGAGGTAACATCTCAAATGTGCAAAAGAAACATGGTTCTCAGAGTAAGTGGCTATTATATTGTACTGACACTGATGTGGTTCCACTTAAAGTTGAGATACAACTTGAGGAAATCTTACAACAATAGGAAACATAGGTCGTGTGTTGCCATTGGTAGAAATCCAGATGTAATGGCCATATTCAGCATGATGTTGCATATTTTCTCATAAACTACAGACTTCCTGAAGGCTGTTGGGGGGAGTCTTTGGAACAGTTTGTAATTTTAATTCAAATTCTACAGTTGCTACTTACTATAAGGATGACATCTGGTTTTGCATGAGCTGTAGCACAGAGCTGGGTATGAAACACGATAAAACTGTATGTAAATTTGAGCACAAAACTTGCACGATGTTTGCAGTAAAATCTCCTACAATAAAACTTATTAACTTCAGTTATAATAAAATGTGGCACTGGATTGGGAAAACTACTTATGTGCACAGCTCACAAGATCTAAAGAATATCTTCACAACGGAGTGCTGTGGGGAAGAATGTAGTTGAAGAGGAAGAGATGTGTAACTGTGCACCCCTAAAACTGCACTGAGACTCCTAGGGAAATTTAACTTTGAAATCTGATCTTCTTGCATTTTGGGGCTTTGTTGTGAAGACTGCCAACTGATGCCATCGGTAACAGTGTGTACTAAAGGCAGACAGTGAATGTGATCTTCCCGACGGTGCAGGTGATCTTGCCACTCGTGCCTAGGAGATGTACAAGTGCAGGAGTGGCCCCCATAATGGGGAGGCACCACTGCCAGGAAAGAAAATATAACAGCCATGCTAAGCAGTGTAGGCAAATTTTTGGCAAGGAAACTAGAAGAGCAAATCAGAGTTTCTATAGGAACATGAACACCCTCTTATTGTGTTGGTAATTGTGGTAATAAGAGCATTTTACATGTAAGTTGTAATATCTCAGATCTCTCCTGCAGGAGAGTTCTGTGTAAGAATGTGGTGGAAATTCCATCTTTGAAAAATCATTCCACTGTACACTGCACTTACATCAATGGGATCCTCTGCTGGGGTGTGACCTAGCACTGGGAGATGAGCAGAGCTGATATTGATGAAGAGAAAGTTGGCACACAGTGTGGTCAAGGACACAGGAAGTGTGTCCCTAGGCCACTTTGAACAGGTAATTTTTCACTCAAAACCTGCAATATGAGAAGAGCCTGCAGCAGTAAACATCACTGACATCCCACTGCCTGATGGAAGGCCATAGAGGTAGTGTTGATAGTGGTCCACTTTTCTCCAAAGGAAAGAGATAAGAAGTACTGTGGGAATTACTGGCACGTATTTCTTTTATTCTTTGGTTGATGTTTCATAATTTCTTATTGAAGATGCAAAAAGATCCACTAAGAAAACAGAACACAAAATTCATATATCATCTGAGAAAGCAATGATGTTCAAACTTTACCTGAGAAAGATGGCAGCATTCAGACTTTACCTGGGAATAAAACACATGTTTAAACTTCGTTTGAGACAAAAGAGGAAAATTTTTAAATTTCAGAAAGTAATCCCAAATCTTAATGAAATTTCCATGTATTAATTTTTAGAATCCTAAGTGTAAAAGTGTTATTGCACATTTTCAAATCTATAGGCAGAAAGCCCTGGGTATCCATTATGTCTCAGGATCAAGGCACTCACCGTTAAATAAAGATAATTTCTAACGTGTTCTCACTTTCCATTATTTTAAGCCTTTTTTCTGGCTTACTTTTCATGAAATTTGTTTCTTTTTGTTTTCTGAGCAAAAACTAACTCATGGATTGTGTGTGTGTGTGTGTGTGTGTGTGTGTGTGTGTGTGTGTCTTTTCGTTGGTATCTCTCAATTCCAAACCACCTTCCCCTTTTTACGCTGCTTTGCCCAAAGACAGAGGGAACTTTTACATCACAGTTCTTCTTTACCAGTGCTTCTTAATAGTTTCTGCCAACAGAGAAACAGGGAGACTGGAAACCTGAGAGAACTGTTTGGCAAAAGTTCATGCCAGCATCATCTCATGGACAGCTTTTACCATAGCAGCAGCAGTAGCTCTCAGCTGGCACATTACTGTGATTATTTAATGTCCAGAAGCAACTGTACTGTCAGACCCAGAAATCAGCACAACTACCAAACACCTGACCCCTGTGGACCTGATTCCCAAGTCTCTGAGTTCTCTCCCAAACTCCAAACACCAAGTTTGCTGTACCTTCCTCTTAGGGGTTACTGTGCTATCACCATTGGGGTCTACCCCAGTGCTCTGGGTATGAAAGTCCCTTTGATCCCCAGCTGTAGTGGTTATAGACAGACCTCATAGTAACTCGGTTATCTCAGGGATGTGGGTTGTCATTTTGTGACTGAACTCTGAGGAATGCATCATTTACCTTAGTATAGTGGAGAATATAGGAAGGAGATGGATATCAGAATATTTTGAATTTTTCTTACCACTATTCTTCACCATCTTTGGGGAAATGAAATAAACTTAGGGAGAATTTGTTTAAAATTTGTTAACAGAGAATAATAACCCTTGTCATTCTACTCCTTTCCAACTTTGATTATGAAATAGGACAAAGAGGATATTTGCAATTATACGAGGGTGTAATAAGTCTTAGAAAACAGTTTCCTTTACAAAAATCAAAAATATAAATTAAACTTTATAAGCCATATTTCCAGCACATCAGAAAGCTATGGAGGCAAGAAGGATTATGTGAACCCTATTCCAGATGCAGAAGACAACTCTCAAATGAGTTAGATGTGAACAAGACGTGCTTCCTCTGGAGCACATGCTGCCACATGTTGAAGTCAACTGAGGCTGAGGTCTGCCCCAGCCAGAAGAGGGCAGCTCTGTGGGGAGAGATAGACAGACTCCGCCCTCACAGTTTCTGCACAAGATGAGAGTCTACATTAGACATTCGGTGCCTTTGGTTCATCACCATTTCACTCAGTCACATTTGCAGATTTTTAAAATTTTATTGAACACATAATTATACCTATGTATTGGATAGAATTTTATATTTCAGTGCATACATAATGTTCAAATCAGGGTAATTATGATATCTACTACTGCAAACACATCACTCATCTGTGGTGACCACATTTCACAATGTTTTCCTCTATCTATTTGACATACAGAAGGAATCGTCGCTGTCCA
>PVLD010013019.1:0-57775 GCA_004027595.1 Dinomys branickii | reverse complement strand
AGGAGCTGAAGCCATTCTTCCCTCCGCACTCGCTCTCTCGGCTGGTCGTCTTCTTCCCGGAAGTCCTCATTTCTGTCTTCATATTGCTATATTTCATTGTTTGGGTGGTAATCCTCTGGGAGGTTCTCTCTCTGCTGCCTACCCGGTCGCCATCTTCCCGGAAGTCCCCTCCCTCAACAAATTAATGAATAAAAATGTGACATTTATACTCAGTGGAATACTATTGCCCTATGGGAGGAAAAACTTCAGGCATTTATAGATAAATGGATGCACCTGGAAATAAATAAATAAATCATGCACACAAGCTTAAACATTGCATAGCTGCTCTTCTGTGAAAAATAAAGTATAAATAAATTAAAGAGAAAATTAAAAGATTATAAGAAACTAGGACATGGGTCTTTTGTAAGTGGAAAGATCAAGAGATGGAGAAGGAGAAGCCAAATGAATTATCATGTTATGTACATACACCAACTTACCATGATGAACGCAGTCATTCTGTATTATGAACATGTACGAATTAGAAAAAAATGTGAAATTTTAGCTTGGTCATTCTCAGCCATCTATTAGACATCTGTAGTTGTACATGGTATAAGTAATACAATCATTAATAAACATTCATTTCAATTCATAATCTAATGTCCAGAGGCTAGATCAATAAATTTCAGAAATAGGATTAAGGAACTTTAACTGGTTGGTGTTTAAAACAATTTTAATGTGAAAAAAAATGAATATCATATGTAAATATGATCTTTCATCCCAATTTACATTTTAATATCGTAGCCTCTTCTACAATGCTACCACCTTCTCAAAATGAGTCAATCATTATTTAATAAGCCTTGGATGCAGTGCAAAAAACTTAAACTGTAAAATGGAATTAGCACATGTGATGATTATCAAAACTGTAAGCTCAATAAATTGAAAGGTTCCATCTGTTAGCCTCTAATTTCCACCCTTACATGAAGGAAACATAAAAGGAAAGAGGTTCTGATGAGCCTCCCATAGAATGAAATTTCCAGTTTGGCAGGACCTCCGTGCTATTCACTTTTGTATCACCCACAGTGACTTGTGCATAGTAGGTGTCCAATTAACATTCAGGGAATTGAATCAAAGTTTCTTTTTCTGTAAGTAAAAATGTCATGATTGTTATTCATTACATTACAAACATTCATTATCAAATGTTTCTTAAAAGCTGATTAACTTCCAGCAACTTTAAGTACCAACAACAGAAATAATAACAAAAAATAAGTGAAAGGGGGATTTATGACACTTCACTGCACAAGAGGTCAGTGGGCAGCAGTAGGCCAGAGAATGGCTTCGAATTATAGATACATTGGAATCCACCAGCTGATAGTTTAAGACAATAAATTAGAAGCAGCTAAAACAGCTATGTTGACTGAAACACACTCGTACATGGTAAATATAAATGAAGAAAAGAAAGTTGCCAGTTATGAAGTGAGTAATCTGAATAATGTGTGAACTACTGCTACCATTTGTCTTTTACAGTGAAATGCCACAATTGATGTACAATGATTGAGAAAAAAGTTTTAAATAAGATAATAGATAATGCATAATCAAATGATACCATTATTCAAATATAACACAGACTCATTTGCTAACAACCTAAACTTCCAAACGGGAAGATATAAATAGTATAAACTATGCAATTGCAAATTGTGAGGTTTAGGGTCGAGCATGCAAAAGAAAGAAAAGTTAAAAAGATGTGGACCGTGAAGGCAGTTCAGTAGCATCCCTGGCCCAGGAAAGATCAAGAAACTTCATCAGGTCGGCCAATGCATAGCCAAGAATTAATGACAGATGTTAACTGGAAAGGTAGTTTGAAGCCATATTATAGAAGATGACCCTCATAAAGTAAAGTTTTTGTTTTACTTTAAGTTAAGGTAGACATTTTAGAGAAATGAAGGGGTTTTTGAGGAGGAAAATAGCAGGACTAGAATGGTTAGTAATAAGAAGGTTTAACAATATTTGACTCCACTACTCAAAGTATATTTTAAGACCAGCAACATTGACATACAATTGCACAGCTTGTTAGAAATACACTCTCAGGCCCCATCCAAGACCACTGAATCAGAATCTGCTTGTTGCCAAGACATCTGGGTAATATATGGAAGACTGGTATTTGAGAAGAATGGGTATAGCATGGGAGAAAGGGTCCAGAAATTGAAAAACAATTAACAGTTCATTGCAATAACACCAGAAGTGATGGAAAGCGTAACAGTATTATCGCCGCGCCCCACCTACGCATCAGTATCCGCCAGGTCAGCTCAAGACACACCTTACATTAATCAGGGGGGTGCAAACAGGATATTCATTTGGTTCTTGGCCCTTGCTTTTTGAAACCCGAAATAAAATACCTAGTTTCAATCTATCCTACCGTTTCCCTTTTCTCCTCCTACTAAGGTCTCAGCTTCCCTTAAACCAAATTTGTAATCCAAATATGTGAAGATTTTCTTCCCTATATGGTCTAGAGTAAATTCTCTATCTGAAGCTAAGAAAATGGTTCAAAGAAACGTTGAAAAGTATTTTCATAAATTTCAGGTTTTAGGACACTGATATATCTATGCCCCTGCAATTTATGCTACTAGAAACATATTTAATCTGTCAGCAATTTTATTTTTCATGACTTGTCAGTTCAGATATCAGTTTGTCAATGAAATATCTGAAAATTTAGACGAAAAAAAGAAGTCACCATCCATACTACTATGTTTCACCCAAACCCAGTCTCCCTATTAGCCAAATTTTCCTAAGGATTCTGCTTTGTTGAACACACCAGGAGATATTTTGAGCTACTTTCCTCATTAACTAGGATATTTACAGAGGACTGTACTTTATAAGCTGTTATACCAAGTAGGTGTTCACTATGACTATTACCCTCCACATAAAGTGTAATGCTCAAGTGTAGTGCATTACCCATTGTCCCTCTTTGAGGACATGCGCTCAGGGATCCCAAGCCCTGGCCCCATGGGCCCATACCAGTCTGTGGCCCGTCAGGAACTGGTAACACAGCAGGAGGAGCACGGCTTAGGAGTGAAGTTTCCTCTGTGTTTATAGTTGCCCCTTGTTTCTTGCATTACTGCCTGTTATAGTTTGGGGTTTTGCAAGGGGAACAATATAATACAGGACACATACTTCATAAGATTATTTATAATGATCACCCAAAGAGTCATGTACCAAGAAAGTGCAGGAAATCTGCCCACACATTAAAGACCAGGGAATCCAGCTGAGGGCCTGGATTGCACAGCGATGTCCTGCATGAGTCCAGCTAAAGACCTAGAGCCCATAACAATGCCTCCCATGAGTCCAGCTGGAGGCCTAGAACCCATGACAATGTCTCATGTAGGACTGTTTCACAGATCTGCACTGGGAAGGGCCAAAAATCAGTGGTAGACTCTAGGAAGTCTGTGCCAGCAGGATGAAGGGTCTGTGCTAGCAGGCTGAGGGATCTGCCCCGGAGCCAGGAAGCAATGCTCAAAGTAAGAACCAGGGCTCTCCTGAAAAGTACCACAGCCAGTCTCAGCAATAGTGAGGTCCTGAGCTCTTCCAATGATGAAGAAAGCCAAATTCTCATCAGGAAAGCCAACATGACAAGCTTCTCCAGGAGACTGAGCAGTGCACCATCTTCCCCTCTGGAACCAGGAAGCAGTGTGAGGACCAGAGCTCGCCCAAAGTGAACCAAAGCTACAAGGTCCCGAGCTCCTCAGACAATGAGAGCAGCTGAGTTCATCAGGAAAGCCAGCATGACAAGCTCTCCCAAGAGACCCAACAGCTCCTTACAGCTTCTAACAGCATCCAACAGCTGCTCAGCTCCCAGCAATATCTAAACTTCTTCTCCAGTTCTGCCGCTTATGCTGTCGGCAGCAATCCTTAGGTGGGCCTCCCCTACCAAGCACCACATTTACTCAGTTCAGCTGCGTGTTACAAATTGACCACCAGTTGTCAATCCACCACACTGTGTGAGCTTCACCACCTGTCAGATCAGTGGCAGCATAAGATTCTCATAGGAACACAAACCCTACTGAGAACTGAGCATAGAAGGGATCTAAGTAGTTCATTCTTTAAGCCATATGGAAACTACCAGGAAACCAATCACTGATCTTCAAAAGGTTTAACATAACTATAGTTGAACCATTATAGCACAACTCCATAGCCCCTAGAATAAAAGCCTCATATGCCAGCTGGTAATCAAAAAACAATAATATAACTAGAAGTGCATATTAGCAGAAAGAAAAGAAGACAGGCCTTGTAGTCAGGGTTTGCAATGGAATGGATTTAATATAGGACACATAGTTTATAGGATTATTTTATAATATTCACCCAAAATGTCAAACGCAGAGGAGTGTGTGTTCATGCAGTAGAGACCCAAAGAATCCAGCTGAGGACCTGGATCCCATGAAAATTGCCTCCACTAGTCCAGTTGGAGACCTAGAACACCAACAACATCTCATGCAAGTCTGTATCAAGGATCTGCACTGAGAAGGTCCAACAGTCAGCAGTGGTATAAGAGCACACTTTTAGAATAGCACACTTGTAGGCATATTATAGCAAAAGTTAGAAATCAATTAGAGGGTTGTGACCACAGGCTCCTGCTACTTGTCATGTAGTTAGCATGCTAAATTCAGCTAAGCCTTGACTGTCTAAACCTAGCTGTTATCCTTTAACAATGTGAAAGGTCAATATGACTATGTTTCCTTTAGTGAAAAGAATATGCATTAATTCCAACTTGCTTCAAAGACATCATATTTGGGAAAGACTGGCCCAGTCAAGGGCATATTTAACTTTGCTTGCCCTGCACAAACACTCTCCCCTTGTGCCCAGGATGTTCCTACACAATGGTAAACATTTCCTTTTAAGTAAGTTTGCTTTAAAAAAAAAAAGCTGCCTTGCTCAATGTACATAACCAATCATGTATTCACCTGCTATCGGATTTGTGCTTCCTGATTAGAAACTATATTTAAACCCCATACAAAGCTGACTTGGGGCCAATGATTTGAACACTCACTTTTCCTGCAGCCTGCTGGCATTAATAGAAGTTGCTTGCTGAACTTCTCTGTGCCAAAAGTCTTCCATTCTGTTTTCTGCAATAGGGGAAGCTACAAAGTCTGTGCCAGAGGGATAAAGGATCTGTGCCACCAGGCAAAAGGATCTGCACTGGAGCTAGGAAACAACACTCAAGGAAAGGACTAGAGCTCTCCTGAAAAGAACCACAGCATCCTCAGCAACAGTGAGTTCCTGAGCTCCTCCAGTGATGGGGAAAGCCAAGTTCATATCAGGAAAGCCAGTGTGACAAGCTTCTCCAGGAGAATCAAAAGCACACCATCGTTACTCCAGGTCTCCTTTTATGCTGCTGGCAAAAATCCACAAGCGGGTCTTCCACACCTAGAACCATCTGGACTAAGTTCATCTGGGTGTTAGAAGTTGACCATTAGTTAATCCACCACAAAAGGAGAAAAGCAACAAATGTCATTCAATAATATTAGAAATCTCCTTCAAAATGACTATGATGTTCTCATTGGAAAACAGGTTGCTTGATGAAATATCCCTTGCTGTTCTATGATTAACCCATAATGTGATGACTGGAATTTACCAAGGTGCTTTTTTTTTTTAATAGAAAAAAACAAAAAGATATTAACAAACATACACAAAGTAGCATAAGAATAGTACAATCGAATCTGAGTTACAGATAGGGTGACAGGGAATCATCAATGGTTGTTGCATCACATATTGATAATTTCTAATTGTACATTCAGGAAAATAGGTACAGACATGCAAAATTGATCAGACAATTAATCATCTACTATTCCTTACAATAAAGTGACCTAAGTCAGTAGTACAACTTCTTTTTATAGTGTGAAAGCAAAAAGAACTACATCAACTACAACAGAAAAAGGAAGAGAGAAAAAAAAAACGAAAAGCATTAACAAAGAGACACAAAGTCGCTCAATAAACTTATAATCATAATTGAATTATAGACAAAGCAACAGAAAACCAACAATAGTTGTTGCCTTTCATATTGATATCTTCAAAATGTATGCACCAGAGAACACATAAAGACATACAAGATTGATCAAACAATCAGTCATCAACTATTCCCTACCATTCAATGACATAAGTCAATAGTAGAACCATGCCAGCCATCCCGCATACATGTATATACATAGATACTTACACCAAGGTGCTTCTTGATGCCTTACTAACAAAAGACTCTACTTTCAAAAGGTTTTTATCTGACACTAGTTTCATTACATCTGCACTAGCCCGTTATCTACACTTGTATTCAATTGCATTTCAGGCATCTGTTTAACTTGCAACATAAATCCCATCAGAAAATACAGTGTTATTAGCAGAGTTTCATTTGCAAACCAAGATCTCCTTGGAGGGGAATACTAGATGTAGAGTTTTAACAAACAATAGATGTTTCCCGATCAACCCATTGACAGAGGTATTTTGAAAACCAATAGATTTTCAAAAATGAATTCCCGATTACATTAACTTGAATTTGTTATATTAAAAGTAAAATGACTTTTCAGAATAAATCATGGAAATACTGACCTATAATAAAAATTATGCATCTTGTATAGCTGAAGTGATCTGTATCTTATTACCCCAAAAATGTAATTTACATATGACAATAATAATGAGACAGCTGAGAAATGGTGCTCACCTCTGGACTGATCACAATCCACTGCCATGGATTACAGGAAGTAGTTTCAAGAGGCCTCTCAAAGCTCCCCCTTGCCTCAGATGCAATTATTACCTAAGGACAAAAAACTTGTTTGCTCATCAAATGCAAGGCCTACACCAAATGAAGGAACATCTCATTTAGATGGAAAGATGGTAGACAGCTGATAGATAGACAGACAGACAGACAGATGGAAAGAACATAGCAAAACACACAGCTTGCCATAGATATTGAGGAAAGGGGAACAAAACACACACACTGTGCAAAATTAATTTCATTTCTCTTTAAACTTTTATTTCCACTAATGGTAGAAAAGCACTTTCAATTTTAAACTAAGTCCCAGTTGTGAACAAAATCATTCTATCTTGGATAATTGACTTGATCATGGGGACAGGTGCTTAGTAAGGTGGGATAGTGTCTCTCATTTTCCTGAAGTTCTTACCAATGGAGCTTCTTCCTTCTGTGCTCAACCCCCTCTGAAGCTCTGCTCCTTTCACATCTCTGATCTCTCCTGGAATTGGAGGATGCATAGTTGCTTTCTCTACACCTCACAGGGCCCCCTGTGAAGCCTACCTTTCCAAATCACTACCAGACTACTGCCTGTGCAGCACCATGTCATTCTTGCACTGTAGCAAGCTGCACATACAGATTGTCCCAGACTAACCAACCAAGGTAGGCAGAGATGCCCATGTGCTTATCCTTAGAAACTGTGAATCTGTTACTTGACAAGGGGAATAAAGTTACCTAACCTGCTGATCTCAGAATGGAAAAGTCATCCTGAATTGTCTGGCTGAGTCCAAAGTCTTTACAAGTGTCACTGAAAGCAGATTCAAGAAGGCATAGGGGGCAAAGCAGCCAAAATGATACGATACAAGGGCAAACCAACCAGACCTGTAGTGTCTGTGAAGAGAGGAAGGAGCTCTAAGCCAAGAAACTTGGGCAGCATCTGGGACGGTGGTGGGGAACCTATGGCACGTGTTCCGCAGTGAGTTATTTGTTATCACTGAAAGCTCTAAAAGGTTCTCCAACCCTGATTTAGGATCTGGAAAAGATAAGAAAATGGATTCTCCCGTGGAGATTCTCCAGAAAAGAACACAGCCCTACAAATGCCTTGATTTCAGATCAGAGCCTCATTTCTGACTTCTAACCTTTGGAAATGTGATTTGAAAATTTTAAACTGCTAAATGTGTGATAATCCTATAGCAGCAGTAGAAAAAAAAATACATTACCTTTCTTTTATCCTGTGAAAAACCAGAAGCAATTCTCTGTGGCCCTAGGACTTCCCCACACACTAACCACTTGTATCACTAACCCTCTTCTCCCAACACTGGACACTACCACACCTTTCTGCAGCTCCCAATTCGTCTCTTCCCTATCAGGACACGACAGAGGGAAAATTCTTTGACTGGATTCCCTTCAAGCATCTCTCTGCTATAGCAACAAAATTAGCTTTCCAAACTCCAAGTTTCCTTGATATTTAGAGAAAGATTTTAGAATTTAGAAATCCCTGTTCTTTCCCTTTAAAGTCTAGTTTTCAAAACAACAGTCTCAAGGCAGAAAGACAAAATTCATGTGATCATCTCAAGAGATGAAGAAAAGGACATCTGACAAAATTTAATATCCTTTCATGCTAAAAAAAAACTTTCACCAAATTAGGTATACAGGGAGTATACTTAAACATAATTAAGTTCATGTATGATAAACCTACAGCAAACATCATACTCACTGTGAAAAGTTGAATAATCTTTTCTTCTAAGATGAAGAACCAGACAAGAATTCACATTCTTGGCACTTCTATCCAATATAGTACTGAAAGTCTTAGCAGAGTAATTTGCCAAGAAAACAAAATGAAATGCATCCAAATTGCAGTAAGAAGTTAAATTATCCCTGCTTGCAGATGATATGGTCTTACATATAGGAACCCCTAAATAACCCACCAAAACTACCTATTTAAACTAAAACAAATTTGGTGAAGTTGCAGAATACAAATTCAACATACAAAAATCGCTCACATTTAAATACATCTTACACCATTTCTATATACTAATAAAAACTTTTCAGGAAAAAATTTTAAATAGTAAATTTTCAAAGTAATGCATATGATAATCAGGTCAAATAGCCATTCTCTGCCAAGGAAGCAGAGAGAGAGAAGTGAAGTGCAAGAGACAAGAATGCACTCTTACAGATTACATGCCCAGGACCCACCCTCCACTGAGCTCCACCTTCTAACAGTGTATTTAGCTATGGAACTCATCAGGGTATGAACATATGGATGGATTCAGTGGTGAGTGATGAGCAGAACATCTGAGATGACTATACCACCCCATGATATAGTAACCTTCCAACACCTGAAAGTTTTAGGGAACATTTTAGATCTACACCATCACATTCTGCCCTTGGTTCCCCAAAGAGTGATACTCATCACATCATGCTAAATACACTGAGTCCTTCTCTAAGATTCACCAAAATCTTAATGGTCCCGACATTACTCAAATGTCCAAGTCCAAAGTATTCTGTGAGACTCAAGGCAAATTTTAGCTGTGAACCACAGTAAAAATCGAAACTAAAGTTAAATATTTCCAACATACAATGGTACGGTTTAAACCTTCCCATTCCAAAAGGGAGGAATAAGGGAAGAGATAAATCAGATGAAAGTAAGACAGAAACACAACAGGACAAACATTAAATCCAGTGGCTCTATGTCCAGCACCTGGATGAATCTGTGGTATGATGTGTACTCCAAGAGTTTGTGCAGGCACACTCCTGGGCATTGCTGGTTGCAGCACTAGTGGCCTCTGCCTTTGGGTGGTTCAGCTTACTCTCTGTGAATTTTCTTTATAGATGTTCCATGCTTCAACTTCCTGGGTTCTCCACTGCACTCTTACCTTCACGCTCACAACTTCACACACTGCCTCCTCAGAGACACACTGCCTAGCCTCCCAGACGTTCCTCTGAAACCCAAGTGGAAGCCTTCCTGACCCCACGACTCTTGCATTCTATGAGCCCATAAAATTAGCACCACGTGAATAATGCCCACTGCTATCACTTCAAGCAGTAGCCAGGGGCCCTTGGCCTTTGAGTGTCTGGATGGCTGGTCATGATGAAATGAACCCTGGGGAATCAGTTCCTTAGGCAGTCCTTCCTGAGCAGGGGCCCAGTGGCTCTCTTCTCAAATGAAAGCTTTACAGTTTTACACACTTGAGCCTGTAATGGATGGGGTCTTGCTGATTTCTGAGTTGCCTTCAAGTTATCTCAATAATAATACCTATAATTTGGTGAAAAGTATTTGGCTTCTTTTTAATGCTAGCCTTTTCAACAAACCAACTCTCCTTATCCCCATCTCTCCTTATCCCCAGTGTTACAGATGCCTCAAGTGCACCTCAATTTCTGCTGAATGATAACAGTAGTAAGAGGCTATGGAATGTAATTCTCAATTTGAGGTTCTAAAATATGAGAAAAAAGTGTCTCACTACTATGGCAATATGCTAAATGAGAAGAGCAAGGTACAGTAGAATGTATAAAGAGAACAATACTTTGTGTAAAAATGAGGATAAAGAATATTATATATAACTGTGGTTGCATAAAATGTATTGAAAAGAATATAAAAATATACAGACACAGAAATATACATACATGCACAGAATCTGTTTCCTGGGGAAAAAAATTGAGTGTGGAATAGGATGGTAGAGTGGCATGGGAAGGAGAACTTCATTGTGTAGCTTTTGTGCCTCACGAGTTTTAAACAATGGAAATGTCTCACCAATTCAAAAAATAAATACAATAAAAATTTATAGATTTTGTTTTGATATTTTGAAAACACACTTGGAAATGAGGTATCCTTTTATTCTTGCCACACATTAAAGCAATAGTTTCCAATACCAGACAGAATGTGTTTATATAAGAAGTAGCTAAATTCATTGCTTTATGCAGTTATTGCAAGAGCAAAGAGAGCTCCAAAGAATGCATTACCACAAGTAAAATCTAAACAAAAGCACAAATCAGTTGACAAATCACTCCAGGGATGCCATTATATCCTTGCTAGTTGGGTTAAAAATACACTAAAAAGCTTTGCACCGCTGGGAAATTGAAAATGTCATTCCTAATCCATCCTTTTGAAATATATACATGTACAAAAGAGATCCAGTGATTCATTCAGTAAACCACTGAGTGGTGATCAGGGAAATACAAAGACAGGTACTGACCTCAAGGACCTCAGATTGTGGTAAGGTAAAGAGATAACTAACCTTCTGTTAGAGTGCAGTGGGGGGATATGTGCCCTGTAATAGAATAAGGGTAGTGTATAAATTATTTTAAGTGTATTAGAAGAATTACTGCTACAGAATGAATGTTGTTCCTTCCAAAATTCATACGCTAAGTCCTAACATTCAATGTGATAGCATTAGGAGGTGGAGACTTTAGGTGGTGATTTGGTCATGAAGGTGGGACCATCATGAAAGGAATTATGCTTTTGTGAAGCAGACCCTAGAAAACTCCCTTGTATCAGGAACGAGAAGAAAAACAGCTGTCTATGAACCAAAAAAATAGGCTATCACAATAGAAGAAATCTATGAGCACCTTGATTTTTGAACTTCTCAACCTTAAAAAATGTAAAAACAATTATTGTTTATAAACCACCCAAATCATCATATTTTGTTATAGCATCCAAGGCAAAGAGACATTTCCTAGGAACTGACACTCATACTGAGCCCTAGAATGACTTTTCACAAAAACAAACAAGCTCAGTGAAAGGCCTGTTCAAACTGTAGACAGAGAATCCACCCATCTCTACCCTTAAGCCCATACCAATCTAAGAACCACTGGAACTAGCAGCTCTGTCAGTTGGTAAGGAAGGATGGCCTCTCCCCAGTCTTTCCTTACTAGTTCTTTCTTCTCAGCACAGAACTGTGCACCTCTCTTCCACCTTTAGATTTTCATTTGCTTCTGTAACTGCTTCTGTTTCTTTCCTTCTCTCTCTTCCTTACAGTCAAGCTTTGAATAAAACATGACACCTTTGCTAACACTGTTCCCTTCGATCCCATTAATTCTTCTTACACCAATTAAATATTCTTACCCGGGTGACCAGTGGGATCTTAACTACCACATTCAACTGATATCTCACCATATCTTCCTTAATTTCTTTATCTCCTTCTGTAGCTTTCCAAATCTCTCCATGACTCTCCATTGATTTTATTATAAAAATTTCTGCAAACAGGGCAACACATAAGGTTCTAAATATTCCTTATTATGCTATCTTCTGCTGTGAGAAACATTTTCATTTCAGAAACAAATGCTCAGAAAAATTAGATTCATATGCCTCACAGAAAGGCCCAAAAGAATTTTCCACATTTAGTCACACCATCAGTGGACAAATATGACTCAAGAAACACACGAAAGAAGTATTGGCCTTATCATTTGCCTTTACTCTCAAGCAAAGTTCATGGTCAAGAACAGGCTGAAGTTTTTTTTAAGCCAATGTTTTTAATCTCTGTAGACAGAGAACTCTCAAGAAACAAAGGAATGGCAGACTGGAGCCTTTGAATTGACTTTTACCACAGAACTTCAATCAATAAAGCCAGGGAAAGAAAAACGAAACTTAAAGATATTGAGCTCTGGGTAGGCCAAGTTTAGGAGACAATAACCAAGAAAGGGAAGCACAGCCACTCAAAGTTGCATTTTCCAGAGGTATATTCTTACGTTAGAAGGGAAATCATGAAGCTAATCTGTACTTTGGAGTCTTCTTGGAACCAATGAGATGAAAAATCAAAATGAAGATATGACTGATAAATTAATTACTACTTTCAAATATAATCATGTTTTCAAAGTAGAGGTAAACTGACAATACCACATCATAGACTTGTATTTTCAGTTTCCATTATCAGGATGTCCAAGAATATCAAGTTTTGGATCAGGATTAGGAGGTCCCAGAGCAGTAGCACTCTAAGACACCTAGAGAACCCAAAGAAAATTCTCTGTGAGAAGGCACCATCATGTTGGCAAACAAACTATTTAAATATCTGTTAAACACAGTAATCTAGCACAGACTTAAAGGTCACCAAAACAGCTTAAGTGAAAAAATGTAAACAATAGTTAACAGTCACGACTAAAGTATGGTACATTAAAATTATCAAACGCAGACAACTTTAAAAAATCAAAACAACTCAAAAAGCCTGCATTTAGTATGTTTAAAGAAATAAATGCTAAGATTGAAATTTGAGATGAAAACTGAAACCTATAGAAAAACAAATAAGGCAAGTAAATATAAGTAAAAGTCTAGAATATAATAGGCAAGAAGACCTCAATGAATGATTTGAATACTATTTTAGAGATAAAGAGAAAATTAGTAAATTAAAACATAAGTTAAAAGAAATTATCAGGACTATAACATGGAAAATTCAGAAAAGAGAGTTGCTTCAAAAACGTCTTGAAAATTTGTGACAAATATTTCATTAAAACCCCAAGAGAAGAAGAATGTGTCAGAAGCAATATTTAAAAGAGAAAGAAGCTTACAGAGTGATGAAAGACATTAATCCACCAGTTCAAGAAGACAAATGAATCTCAAGCAAGATATAGATAAAGAAAGAACACGTAGACACAACCTATTGAAAGGAATAGGAGCTTTGCACAGTGGTGCACACCTGTAGTCCCTGAACTTAGAAGCCTCAGGCAAGAGGATTGCCACAAGTTTAAGGTCAGCCTGGGCTACGTAGTGAGTACTACATAGGGAAAGGCGCATGGAGAGGGGCAGATACTAAGGAAATCTTAATAGCATCCAGTGTAAAAAGACCTTCAAAAGATCACGAGTTATGATTATGGCTGATTTCACAAGGGCAGCAATGGAACCCAGGAAAAGGTGGAACATCTCCAAGTTTCCAACACAGAACGAAATTACCTGACATTAGTCTAAGACTCACACATTATGTGAGAGAAATCTTAAAATCTCAGATGACAGTACACTTTCATAAATTATTTAAGAATATTTTAAATAATTACAAATGTTTCTTTTAATTTTGAAGGTAATCACTGAAAGAATAAAACATGCAATTTCCAAACTAGGAGTGGGTTGGGGTTGTAACTTATGGTTGAACACTGTCTAGCATGCACAACACCCTGGTTCAAGCTCCAGCCCTGCAAAGGAAAAACTAAAACAACCAGTAGGTCTTTAAAAATAGAGTCATAATGAAACCCAAAACAGGCAAGAAAGAAAGAAAGAGGGGACAAATATCAGGCAAAAAAAAAAATCAGTCAATTATTTCAGTAAATGCAGAGGACCTCAGAATTAGAAAGCCTTCCCCACTCTCTCAGAAAGCGTTGGTAAAACCAAAGTCTTCTCCTGGGCACAGACGGAGACAAGCTGCTCTTGTACACTTTGCAGATCAGAACAAAATGCAAGCTTCCTTGAAACAACTTGGTCAGATGAATTTCATGAGAAAATGAGGAGGGGAAGCATCTAGGTCCACCCATGCCCATTTCGTGTTACAAAGTATATAAAAACATGTTTTTCACTTTTTAAATAAGAGGAATAGAGTAAGGGACAGAGAGAGATAGAAGATACTATAGTAATTGTTAAAGCTAAGGCAAAATCAGGGCACTCCAATTTGAGTATTTAGTTTTCCAGTCCACACGATTGTGATGTATCTGAGGAGTGTAGGAAGAGTGAGGGCACATCTAAGGCAGATCCGGTGTAGGTATAAGATTTATAATACTGAAGTGAATTGCTTGACTATGTGGAAATCAATGACAGTGAAATCCAATTTAAAATTTGTATTAAAATAACGTAAATTGTAAGATGAAACCACACATGCTAGGTGTATGGTTTGGGCGTGGAATGTTTCCCAAAGGCTCACGTGTTGAAGGCTTGGTTCCCTATGTTGCAAAGTTTAGAGGCGGAGCTTTTGGAAGGTGATCAGGTCATTAGGGCTTTAACTTCAATGTATTAATCTATTGCTATATTCCTGATTTGATGACATTAATGAGAGGTGATGAAAACTTAAGAGAAGGGGTCCCCCATGAAGGAGAAGGCAGTGATAGTGTTACCTTAGGGACATGTCTTGTCCCTGTCCCCTTCCCCATGGCTTTTTCTATCTCATGGCCACCATGAAGTGAGCAGCTTTGCTCCGCCTTGCACTTCTACTGTGATATATTGTCTCATCACAAACCCAGAATCAGTGGAGCTGATGGCTGACCACGCACTGGAACTTCTAAAACCTTGAGCCAAAACAAATCTTTTACTTCGTATACTGTTTCCTCAGGTATTTTGTCACAGTGGCGGAAAACTGTCTAAAACTGTAAGTTAGGGCAGAGCACAGGGAACATCTAAACTATTTCCAGTACCTGTGATGGCAAAAGTAAAGACCATAGAAGATAAATGATTGAGAGAAATAGAGAAAAGAATTGGTTAATACAAAATTTCAGATGGCATATTATCCTTCCAAGGTCTATCTCTACCTACATTCCCTTGAAAAATATCAGTTGCACAAAATCACATTTTGAAAGATTGTATTTTTCAGCTAACATTGAAGAGCAGTTTCAATCAAAGGACTCAAAAAGAGCCAGAAAAGATATCACCTCAATGTGTCCATCTTCTTTCAAAATATGATTAGTGACCTCAGAAAGAGAAAAACATTCCCTATCTTTCAAGACCACCAGTGAATTTTTTTCACATGTCATCTTTGTGATTAATTTCATCACTTAACACTCTCTTTATGAACTAAACTAACTATCCTTCAGAAACTTGATAGGATTTTATTTAAAAACCTATGTATTTAACTTATAGCTTAAATCTATTTTTTTTGTTTTTCTTCCCAGTAGACACGTATTATCTAAGTGTCACAGGGTTGGTGGTGAGATGCCCCATTGAATTCTATTTAATGTCTCCACAAGAAAATTTACAAAAGTAGAAAGTTACAGGAAAATGAAAAGGGGGAAGTACTGCTCTTCATCATCGTTGCTTGACAGACCTGGTGTAGGTGTAAGATTTATAATGCTGAACTGAATTGCTTGACTTTGTGGAGATCAATGCAAGTAAAATTCAATTTAAACTTTTTATTAAAACAACATAAATTGTAAGGTGTGACTTTCCTATCATAGTAAATCATCCAGACTGGAATGGATTTCTGGAGGTAGAACCAGAAGAACCATAATTTAAGTACATGGATTGTGCCATTGCAACTGGACTGTTGGCCTTTTCAGACTCTCCAGGAAAGAACATTTAAGCCACCTCCATTCAGCACAAGTACACTAAACTTCAGGAGAGCGTGCTGCTTGTGTCAGCAGTCCCAAAGATGGTGATTGGTGTGTCCAAGTCAGATACACAGTCATGGGCAACAATTATTAGAAGTGCTGAAATTTGGAAAGCAGCCATGCGACCTCTTTTAAATGTAGTGAAGCTTTAGAACTGGCAATAGTGCAAAGAATGTACCCCCATAGTATGACACTAAACTAGACCCACACTCCTGGCTATCTTGAAACCAATCCTAAAGAAGCAGAAGCAAATCTTAAAAAAAAAAAAGAATTATATGTGTTTTGGAAATTAACATAAAACCCACATGACATCCTTAAGGATCCAGAAAGTGAGGAGGAAATCATAACCTAAACTCACCAGGGAATTTACAAACTAGGCCCTGTGCTCAGAGTTCTCTCCCTGGACTCCTCTCCCCACTGAGGTAACCATACTCCCAGCAGAATGAAAGCTTAGAAGGAAAAATGGCATTTCTTGAAGGGTATGGTGCTAAAAAACAAAAGACAAGAAACAGCATAAGAGATTCATGAAGGAAACATTAAAAATTTTAAGCTAAGCATAAAATCAAAAATTGATTATATGATGCAGAAACAAAAATTTTAAAGAAGAGCCATGAAAGCCAGCATGAATTGAGCAGAAAATTAACTGAGGTAGCTGAAAAACTGAGTAAAACAAACCATCTCAGAAGGACTCGGGGTGAACTGACAGGTGGAATAGATGTGAAATACTATGAACATAATATACCAGAAAAATGAGAATAGAGTGATACCATCTAAACAGTAACATAATGGGGCTACCACAACAAGATGACAAAGAAATCAGAAGGGAATAAATACTTGAAGAATTAATAATATCCAATTTCCTAGGACTAAAATTGAAACAATACCAAGCTACCCAAAATACAACCCTAGCCACACTATTTGAGAATAAAACTAAGATGAGGACCCAATAAATAAGATGAAAACCATGCCTTAAAGACTCATAGGGCTCCAAATTGCCAACAAAAGACAGAGAAAGAAAAGAAATGCAAATTCTGGACATCAGTGAGGAAAACTCAATGACTTCAAAATTTAAGAGAAAAGGCTAAAAACTTCCAGAAAGAAAGAGCAATTGAATTATGAAGAATAAAATATAGATTGTTTTCAGCATCCTGAGATAATGAAAAAATATTTTTCAGTGTTTTAAGAAAAGAACATTGAACACAGAATTGTATATCCAGTAAAGCTATGATTTAATATGAGAAAGTAATAAACATATCCTGTGTACACAGAATTTTAGAAGGTAAAAACACACAAGACATGCTGTGAAAACACTCAGAAAATAGTTGTCTTACCAGAAAGGGAGGACACATTATGGGAATACATACAATAATCCAAAATTAAGAATGGATGACACTCACTGGACCTTCTTCAGGAAAGAGAGAGGTAAGAGCTGTAGGAGATAAGACTCGGGTTCACAGGCAAAGAAACTGATGTTCAGAGCAATTAAGACACATGTCTCAGAAGCAGTGCCAAGATTCAGGCACTCTTCACTTGAAAACCAGTCTTCAGAAAGAATGTATGGATATTTATAAAATTAGCAACTGCAAAATGGAGCATGGGCATAAATACAGTAAATCTCAGGTGGGCATCAGATTAAAGAATTGTAATGAATATATGTCAGTGTATGTGTAACAAACCTAAGAGAATTTGATTTATTCAATGGGAGTGAGGAGAAAAGAAAAAAATTGAAGAAATGTTTTAAAGTATGATAAAGAGAATATATGAATTAGGTGAATTCCAGTATGTCAGTAATTAAAATTAACAAGTGTTAAACTAACCAATAAAAAGTAAGATATCAGATTGTCTTAAAAAACAAAAAATAAAATGAAGGAATAAAATATCTACACAGACAATATAGAATTGCTGAAAATGAAGGAAAAGAAGAAGGTATCATAGACAAGCACGTACCCAAAGAAAGCCAGAGAAGCATTTTAGTGTCAGATGAGAGCGAATTGAAAGGCAAAGTCACATGGGAAGATGTGAATATTATACACAGGCAAAAAGAATGTGAATCTAAAGATATAATGATTACACACCTGAATACACTGAACAACATCTCGGGTAATAAGCATTAACCTTTATTGAATGTCTATCATGTTGATATCACTATCCTAAGACCTTTACTCATTTCATCCTTAGTACCCCTACAAGGTAATAGTGTTATCCTCTACTTTACAGAGAAAACTGAATCACAGAAGCCTGAGGGACTTATACAAGAATGCTCTCACACAATCTAAGAAATGTTCTCAACCTGCTTTCCGCTGCTATTCTAGACTGTAACTTAACAAGAGACAGATTTCTAAGGAGATAAATCAAGACTAAGCTATGAATTTTCTCGAAGCTTTAGCACACCCTAGGAAGTTGATGGAATAGACAGACAACAAATAAAGTAAGAGAATGGGGACATCAAACGATGACTTGCTAGACACCTATTTTAGTAAATAAAATGTCATTGAAAGACAACTATATTCATTCACTTCCATATTTCCTGTGGTTGCTTTTTCATTTTTCATTACTAGAGCAGAGCTAAGTTATTATAATAGAAATTATATGGTCTTCAAAGCCTAAAATAGTTACTGTCTGTCTTTTAAAGAAACCTGCAGCACTTACAGAAAAGGACACAAACAACAAAATTTACCAACTCCTCACTGACAGATGAAACATTTTACAAGCAGGGCCTAAATATCTTCCAAAAAGTACTCACTTTAACACTCTTAATCTCACCTGTATTGAGCAATACCAAACTACCCAAAATATAACCCTAACCACACGACTAGAGAATAAAACTAGGATGAGGACCAAATAAACAAGATGAAAACCAGGCCTTAAGAAATGGCCTTTGAGTGTGACAGATAGATGCATGGATCTTTGATGCTAGAAGTCTAAATGAATAAATGATCTCAATGCCCCTGTGAACACGTGTCAACAAATTTTTAATAACCACTTGCTGCACAGTTATTTGAAGTATTGACTATATATCTCTTCGAGGGAAAGAATAAGATACAGCAGCTATGACCTCGGGCTTTGAGAGGAACAGCAAAGCACACATCGTCCCTCAGCAAAGTATGTCTTAGCAGAAGGCCACGGAGCCACTGTGTGCCTCGGTTTCCTGATCTGTGAATTGAGACTGATGAGAATACCAAGCTGATAACAGCACGAGTGAGGGTAATAGACGATATCATATAAATAAAAAGCGTTTAGCACCACTGCTAGAACAGAGGAAGTTTTTGTAGATACTACTGAGCATCAGTACCTAAGGGGACACTTTGAGACATACGCTGTATTTGAGAAATCACCATGACTTCAGGAACAACGTACTTTAACATTACTTTCTTTTATTATCTTTTTCCTGATATCACAGCTGGACCCACAATATTTTGAGAGTACAGGATACCACTCTCCACTATTTTTTGTTCACTAATACCCATGTGTAGAAACAAGAACACGGTGAGGAAGGAGAAAAAGCTGACAGCATGATAAGAGAAAAATCGAGCTCAAAATGTAAAGAAATCTGCGTGTAGGAGGCGATCTCGTGTTTAGCTCTGTGAGTGTCTCTTCATAATGACTTTCATGAACGGTAGGGCAGAAACATTTTACCATCGGTACTATAGAAAGACAAGAGCTTAGTACTGATGTTCTCTCCGGTAAGAAATCAATTTTAAATATAAAAGTGAAAAGAATTGTTTCTCTTAAACCCTAACAATGATGCTGTAGATCAAAAAGTTATATCTCACATCTCATTCTGACCAGGGATGAAAAGACAGCTGAAAACAGGCTTATCAGATTCCCGAAGTAATAAAAACTTTGCCAGAACATAAGGGATCCATTTTTATTATGCCAACATCAAAAATTAAACTAGAGCAAGAAACACTGAAGCTCATGACTCCAAGAACTGGTTCAAGAGCAGAACTTGGGTCGGGCATATGTAACTAATGACATTTTGGGAGGGATTTAATTTCACATATCTCTGGGGGATCGTTTTAACTGGAACATCCAAATTCAAAGGATCACCGTTATCTCTGTAACAAGGGAAACCTAGAGAAGATTTGCATACTTCATCATTTTAGGTGATGTGTCTTACAAGGCTGTATTTCTCTTTTGGAGATTGGGAATATTATCTGTTAAATACACAGTATTGTTATAATGATCTTATATGCACAGTACTGTGTATAGTACTGTTTGACTCAGCATTATATCATGGGTTTCATCTCATCCGAGATTTCATATAAAATGTGGCAATCTCCTGTGTAATCACTGGAAACTTTTAAACCCAGTCTTTTCTCTCTGTTTTCTCTTGTGCTTTATAGAGCAGCTTGTCTAGTCAGTAATTACCAGAATTGATAATTTCAATTCAGGGAATTATATAGAAGTAGTCTCCAAACAACTTTTGAAAAGTCAATAGTTTAAATTGTTTTACTATGATTGTCAAATATTGTACTGGTTGTGTTAAAAACTGTATTTAAAGAAGTTATAATTCCAAAAGAAAAATAATTAGAACTATTTCATTTTAATACTCCATCTACAGATTCAGTTTCTGTTTGGATAGATAAGAAAAAAGATTTTCTCTATTTTCTAACTATTTTTACTGACCTAGGGCTAACCTTGCACAAAACATATAGTTATGTTCATTTTCAAAATCATAGAAGAAATACCAAACAATTTGGAATTTAACACCGATTTTGTTCTGACATTTATTTAATGAAATATCTTTTAAACAGTAAAAAAAAAAAAGTCACATCATAATATCTCATTTTTGTAGGCACTGCTAGTGCTAATGCAATCAAATGGAATAAACAGGGAAAGGTCTATTAAAAAATAAAACACTGTTTCCAGGGGTGACTGCTATTTTTTTCAGACTTGTGCCTGGAGTTGTATTTTATCACACTCCTGTTTACACTTTATCCAGGATGTGAGATTGGATGATTTGCCTGTCAGACGTTGAAGGCTGAGTGAAATAAACAGTTTTCATTTTATGCCATAAAACTTCAGACCAGAAGGCCATCAGAATAACTCAGGGGTAAAACCAGAACACAAAGCAGTCCAAATAGAACATTTCTCAACCTCCTCTCACTTCACAGTACCAAATGGGGCTGAACACACGTGCAGAAAATATCAATCAGCCTTAGGCCACACCCCTGGAAAGCCTTGAGCTCCAGAGACTTCTGTTATTCTGCGTGGATTTTTTTCTTAAGTAAAATCCTGTGATTATCAGCTGCTAAAAAAGACATAAGGATTCATACACTGCTGTGGTTTGACTGAAAGTAAAGCTATGAACCTCTTTGTGGATATTTTCAAAAAAGAATAGCCTTCTTTTTTGGTTTTCAATGTTTGTTCTATCCCTTACCCTCCAGCTACATTGAAAAAAAATTTTACTTAGAAAAATAAGCCAAAGGTTAGCTAGCAAAGAATTTTGCCACTCAGCTCCTTAAAAAACATTAATGTTGAAGTGATAATAGCTGAAATTTTAAATACCAAGCTTTTTATAATTACCTCAAAAATAATTTTTAAAACCTTTTGAAATAACTTACATAAAAATTCATAATATATGGACCAGAAGTACAGTTTAAAGATAGAGCATTTGCTTAGGATGCATGAAGCCCTGGATTCAATCTCCAGCACCCCCTCTCTCAAAATTAATACTTCATGTATATTATTTTTATAAATACATTGAGCAATTAATAGAATTAAAAGCAGAAGAATGTGCTACAGAAAGACTCATCCCTATATCTGTCTTTCTCATCTCTTTGTATTCATAGTTGGTGGGATTTGGGAACACATAAAACTGCTTTTAAGTCTGTCAAAGCAAGAAAGCCATCAGCAGGCATAGTGACACACTTACCATAGACAGAGGAATGCCACACCAGCCATTTGTCTTCCTGTCTCCAAACAGAACAGCGTCTTGCCACTGTAATATCCTATGTCAAATCTCAGTAAAATAAATGAAAATTCAAATTATTCTCTACAAAAAATGAAATTCAGCCATAAGCAACAGCCCTAGACAAATTGATGGACACCATTCCTAGAGAAATAAGCTGGTCATGGGGGGAGAAATACTACATGACTCCACTTGCAGGAGATACCTCAGACTCACTGAAACAGAATCAAATGATGACAGTATGGTGCTCTGGGGAGGGGAAAATTGGAAGTCTGGATTAGGTCAGGTCACAACTGCCTGGAAATCTCGAATATCACCTGTTGTCCATAGTCAACAATATGTACTTGCACTTTACATTTCCTCAGAGGGTCTATCTTGTGTTAAAAAGAAAAGAACGTAGGAAATAATCACCAGATTAAATCAGAAAGCCAGGATGTAGACTGGACCTCTTTGTAAATGTGCTGAAATGGAGAAAGTCATTTAACTTCTTTGATCTTCATTGTCTTGATTTATAAGAACAAAAAGGATTACAATCACCTTTTCCAACATACTCAACCACTTCTATGATTCATTAAATATTTATGAGGCCCTAAAATAAATAAGCCAAAAAGGCAATAGGGAAACTCACACACTCATTAATACATAAAGGATCTTCTATAGAAAATGAAAAAGTTTTTTTTGTATAAAGAACTTTCTAAATACCCCCAGCATCTAGAGCACACACAATTATGACTTTTAAAACTGCCATTTAATTCTATAAACTCAAATTTCAGACAACAAAATCATCTTTTGCTTTTGAAAGGTTATACATTGTCTAACGAGAATATGAGATAGACAAGAAGATTGTAATAGCAACATAATTGAGGATCAACTTTCTGTCCTTTATCTGTGGTTAACAGATATGAATCTCATTTTCCATTTGCAGAACATATATCACTTACATTATGATGGAGACCGCTATGAAGCAGTCCCAAGCAGGACTTAAATTAATCAATTGACTTTTCATGTTCACTTGTGAATCTGTTCAAGGCCTAGGCTCCTTGTCTGGAAATGGACAACAGACTCATAGTAAGTGAAACTCTGTGAGTCACTAATCTCTATTAAAGCCTGTAATGGTGGATGAAGCTGGAAAACCTCAAAGGATAAGACAAGATCTCAGCCAAGGACACCTGGATCTGACCTCAACTCGATAAAGACTATAGCCACAGGCATCTCACTCCTTGGTGGATTCATTTAATCCTTATTAAGGATTAATTTAATACCTTATCTGGAGGAGTCCTTGAGTAATTACCCTCTTCTTGAGTATTCCCCTACCTTCTTCTGATAGTCACATAAATATGGGCTGCCCAGAGAAGATCTTGGTTTTAGCCCCAAGAGAATCTTGAATTCTGTGAGAGGGCTTTGACCCTCCTGGAGCCCTGAAATCATTCTATTCGCCTCTTTTTATTTAGCTTTTGCCATACACTCATTTAGGAGATTGTGGACATGATCAGCCCGCAATAACTAAGGGATATTATTAACCCAATAATATTACCTATTCCAAAAATGAATCTAGTACTTAATATTACATCATTTCATTTTATGTAACCATGTCTTTACCTAAGTATTTAAGGGTGTATCAAGTGTCGAAAGTCAAATCTCCCAAGAATGGCCTGCCTTCTCCACTTTAGACTCTACATCCTGCTCTGTCCTACTCCTGCTCCTGCACCTGCTGGGCCTCTTCTATTTTTCTAAACCCCTCTCACCTTCTCACAAACTCCATGTGTATTTAGTATGCTGATAATTTTCTCACCTCTCTTGCACCCACCTAGAATACAAAGCCACAGTGTTATGTCTGTACATGTGTACCCCAAGGTTCACATGTCAGAGGCTAAATCCAAAGTTCCTATTTTGATGGTATTTGAAAGTAGGGTCTTTAGAAATTAAAGCCTCAAGAACACAAAGAAAGAAAGTTATTTTCTGTATAAATTATCTAGTCTGTGGTATCATGGATAACAGCACAAAATGAGCCAGGATAGATATCTTGTGTTTGCATGTGTGCTCTAGGGGTTGAACCTTGAGCCTTGCATCTGCTAAGCACACTCTGCCACTGAGCTACACTTGGAGCCCCCTAAAACAGGGGCTTAAACCCAAAATACTTGTTTTGTTCACTGATGTTTCTCATATGCTCACTTAAAACCACCTGCTACAGAGCTGATAAACAATAAGAAACTTTTCAAAGAGTGAATGAGTGTTATTTTTTAAAGGTAGATGTGTTATTCTATCATGCTTATATTAATAGCCACATATATTAACCACATTTTCCATCAGCAAGATACAATACCCAACACTCACAACTTGAAGGAGGAAAAATTTAATTTAGCTCACAATGTGGGGAAATTCAGTCCCTATCAGTGGACTCCAAGACAAAAACATTGTGGTGGAAGGGATGATGGGGCAAAGCTGCTTAGTCCACAGCAGCTCGGAAGCAAGCAGGGGAACAGCGCCGTAGAGAAATGGATGAAGGGTCTCATTAGCACCAAAGTCACACCTCCATGGCACACCCAGACACACTCAGGAGTGTCCCTGACTAATCTGCTGCTCACTCTTTAATCCAATGAAGTTAACACCCAGTATTAACGGTCACACTAGAAATATAGAAATATAAATATAAAATTCAGGAAGAATTATGTCCAAACTTGGTCTAGTTATGATAGTAGCATCAGAGTATTTAATGGGAAATAGCATAGACCTTCATAATAATATTTATACATTTAAGCAAATTGATTTGGAGTTTCAACCTGGGTTTCTCAAAGTCATTTCATCTTGGGGATCTATCTGTATCCAGGTTATGAGTTTAGCCCAGGATACTCTTTATTTCCCTGCAGAATGCTTTTTGTAAAAAAAGGAAACAGAAAGTTTGGAGGCTTCAGTCATAATGACATTTATTGTTTACTTAACAAAGAAGGGTAAACAGTCCCAGAGTTCAACAAAGATTCAGGCTCGTTCCAATTCTCCGTTTCTCCATCCTTAACTTGCTAAGCGCTTTCTTGCTCTGTTTTGTTCTGTGTTTGTTATGTTTCATTTTGTTGTACTTACAAAGTGGCTACCACACCAAAGACATCATACATGCTCTCAAAAAATAGCACAGATAAATAATAAGGCCATATGAAGATGATACTGCTTATCATTAAAAATAACAAAGCGCATTCTTTGTAATACCACATTACCAATAATAAAGTACACACATAGCTAAGATTTTACTGTATGGAGAAAAGGGGATCTCTGATTCAAACCCTGGAAGAACATACTCTAAGTAGGGAGAAATTTACTCAAATCTAGATGTTGCATATACTTCACGCCAGCAGTTTCAACCCCAGAAATCCTTCCAAAGTAGCTGAAAACTTCAAATTTATATATAAGTATGTTCACTGTATAGCAAATCTGTAGCTATTATAACAACCCCTAAATTTGAGTGTTGAATTTTTTTCTTCTTATGAATTTATCAGCTACCAGCTCTTGGGGACTCTGGCAACTTATCCTCAGTGGCCTAAGCCTTGCGCGAGGCTCTCCCTCCTCTGCTCCTCCCCTGCCAGTACTCACGGCCTCCTTTTGACTCCTTAGGAGGAAGAGTTTGATTATCCACCTTCCTTTGGCACATGACTTTAGAGCCCCAATGAATTCCACCAAGGAATTTTTTTATAGAAAGACAACTTTGTACCTAAAATAAAGTCCAAGGCCAGCTTTTAATATTATTTTTCCCAACCTGGATGCATTTAAATTTTGAGGTTTATGAGGCAGAGTATTTGGATCATCATCCAAGTAGATTAGGGTGACAGGGCAGGGCAGCAGAGCCACAAACAGTGATAGGAGATAAAAGCATTATCATCTGTCTGTTGTCTAGAAGCTCAACTAGTATCATACAATTTCAGGTTTCACTGGTATAGAATGATATAAGGGTCTCCAAATGATACAAGGGAAATGTGATAACTCCCAACCTGCTAGGTGTCTGATAGCTGAGTTCGTGTTCCCCAAAATCGAAGAATAAATTCTAAGGTACAACAGAAGAGTAGGAAATACTTGTGGAAGGGAAAGATAGCTTCTGCCCAAGAGAGACACAAGGGGCTCCAGAAAGGACACTGCCCATGACCCTACTCCTCAGGGGAAGCTTTACAGAGCAAAGTCACAGGGTGGGTATGAAATCACAAGGTGGGCATACAGTGGGACACAACTATGATCAACCAATAGAATTATAAGTATAGTCCCTTAGTTCATATTGATCTAATGGGGAAGCAAGTCCCAAGGCAAGTGTGCATGCAAAGAACAAGGACCTTCCCTGAAAAGCCTGGGTCAAGGTCTTGGTCCCCCACCCAGGTGAACAATGCCTATTTAGAATATTACGGTTTATATCTGGGAGTCTCCCCAGACTCAAGCAGTTATGGTGGGTGGACTTTTTTGGAGGTGGCTCAATCTAGAGTTTGTGATTGATCCGTGGTCCAGTGATGGGATTAAGGGTATAAGTACTACACCTGCCTTAGGGTAGGTGGTCTCCTTACAATATAAGAGACAAAAGGAGGCTTGTCCCCTCTCTCCTTTGTTGCTTCGCTGTCTTCTGTCCACCATGAATTACTCTCCTCTGTGAAGATACCTTGCCTTGCCAGCTAATTATGGGCTGAAACCTGTACAAACTGTGAGCTAAATAAGATTTTTCTCTTTTAACTTTGGGTATTGGATATTTTGTGTCAGTAGTGAGAAAAGTAACTAAGACAAGTATCAGTCATTAATGTCTATCCCTGGAACATAGGTAGAGTCACTCCATCTTTCTTCTGTGGCCCAGCCTTTAACGAATGTAGCTCTACCCATAGTGGTGATGAGTTCTCATCCTCTACCCTGACTCCTTTCTTGGCCCTGTCTGGCTGCCCATAATATTCCTACCTAACTTAGCTGTTACCTTGGTTACTTTCCTCTTGTTACTGAGACAAAATACCCATCACCCAAAATTAAGGAAGGAAAGGTGTTTTTTTAGCTCACAGTTTCTGGAGGTCTCAGTACATAATCAGGAGGCTCCAAGGCAGGGTGGCATGGTGAGGGGCAACAGCTCAAGGCAGAAGAAGACGGCAAAAGCAGCAAGAGCAAAGGAGGGGGGCAAGCCTCTTTTCCCTGCTTATACTGTAAGCAGGCTGCCCCCACCCAGGGTAGCTCTCACACCATCTGTGCCTTTGCACAGGATGAGGATATTTACAAAAAGAGGCCCCTGGCCTCCTACTGAATCACTTAGTTTAACTTCTAAACTTCTCAAGTTGAGACATGAATCAACCACGACAGCAGTCTATATTAGGTCCAATTCTGCAGATATTTTATGAAAAAATCAAACAAGAGCCTGGATCAGTATAGCAGGCTCCAAGATTTTATGGTATAGCAGGCTGCAGGCTAAACTGTTTTTCTGGTTAGTCAAGTAACTCATACTTACTGTGAACAGCTATAGTATTGATTATAAATATACCCTACTTTTAAATTGCTAAATTTCAAACTTTTAAACAGAAAATTATTAGAATCCTGACTATATATGAATATATGTCAGGGAAAACTAGTCAACAATGAGAAAACCTATTTTAAAAACAGTCCATAATATCTGTGGGCAGCAAGGGATTATCACTTATCAACAAAAAAATACAAAGATGCATAAATACATAGTAATAATGTTCATTCCTTTATCCAAGGTGAAAGGGAGAAAGTTGACTGAATTAAGCTAATGTTCTGATAAGCAGCTCAGATCTTAGTCTAGAACACTTCATCTTTATTTAAAAGAAAATAAAATCAAACCTATTTCTTGATTGTTTGTTTATTTTCAGATCACATCTGCTTCAGTTTTAAGGAGATTTTTTTCACTTGAAAAATATGCAAAACAAATGACCATCTACTAGAAATGGATAGAACTCAGAGGTAAATGAAAGACATAGAAAAAGAGCCATGCGCCTCTCCTCCCAGCCGCTCAGAAGGCTGAGGCAAGAGAATTGCTTGACCCCCCCCCTCAGGAGTTCAAGGCCAGCCTGAGCAGTGTAACAAGATCCATTTCAGAAAGAGAAGAGGAGAAACAAGGAAAGAAAGAGAAAGAAGAAGAGGGAAGGACAGAGGAAGGGGGAAGGGAACCTCTGAAGGAAAATAATTCATATAAATAGAATGACAAACACAGCAGAAGAGTGAGTAAGGTGCAGATAACTATGACGAGAAAATAACTTTTATTTAGGCAGTATAGTTCATTCAGGTAAATTGAAGAAAATTGCAGATTCGCTCATTTGATCACTCAGCAAAGGTAAAATGACATCAAAGAGCCTAGTGTTTGGAAATAGGCATTAGATACATGGCACACTTTTTATAAAAGGCACTTGACTGTATTTGTATATCAAAATAATTTTACACACGGCACATGTAACACCAAGATAACCGGTGAAAAGCATTGTCTCTCTAGATCAGTGCATAAAGACTGCATCTTTAGAATTTCGATGCTGCATTATGCCTAGAGTGACGCAAACACTAATCAGTAGTGACATTTTAAAGACAGTATTTATATATGCTAGTCACCAATATCCTGCTCAATTTTCTCTTTTCTGACTGTACATTCAAAGAAGCATCACTCCAGGTGACTACTGTATGCATATAAATGATTTGCATGATTATTATGTGACAAGTTGCTTTTTTCCAAAAGGTTTGAAATTGCAGTCATAAAGATTTGTTGATGCTCTTTTTCTCCAACTTGGTTGGAATGTACTGTGTGACAGGTTTGTTTCTCTACATCTAGGGTTTTACCACAGTGTCACAATGCAATTAAATTCTAACAACAACAAGAAAAGTTTCTACTGCTTAAGAGTCACTGTGAGTGTGTGTGGGCAGGAGTTACTCACATGCACATAGTGCTTAGCACTGCCTGCAGGGGAGATGTAGGCTACTACATGTCACAGGGAGGGAAGCACAGGCAGTTAGGTGTTCCTACCCAGAACTGGATAAAAATAACCTAAAGCCCAAGCTTTTAGAAACTGACAGCCCTGCCTCCTTCCCAGCAGCACTACTTTGACCTTCAGCTAATGAGGCCGTCCTTGAAGATAAGAAATCCCTGAAGTGCCTCCAGGGAAACAAAATGAATTCTGGGAAGACGCTTCCCACCAAGTTGCTAATTTCTGAGTCATGTGAGCCTCAAGGATAAAACCTAGATTATATGACTATGCCCTGATTACCTTAAAGTCCTGGGCCCTATAGGACAGATAATACCCTGGGTCTGGCAAATATCCAATGGGGAAGAAACAAAGGCTCATTGAACTTCAGAGTAAGTTCATCTATTCAATGTCATTTATTAAGTGGCCGCTGTGTGCCAGGCCCGGGTGCTTTCCGTAGTTACCGTACATCATATTGTCCTGATATCCTTTACATAGCTCTCTCAGCCGTCCAGCCGTCACCATCACCTCCAAGGCTGGGACAGTGTCACATGAGCTGGCACACCGCTGTGCACTCAATAGTACACACGGATGAATACATGGCAAAGGTGTAAAATATTGTATACGGAAAAGTAGACAAGAGAAGCAGGAGAGAGCACCACAGAAGGTGTGTTATTCTAGCTTAGCCTTAAAGAAAAAACAGAAGAGTGCCCGAGGTAAAGGCAGCAATGTGCGGGGTCCGGGGAAGGGAAAGAGTGGGCACTCTGCAGAAGTCGGCAGTGGGTTTTGGTTGGTATACAGCACTGGGTCGTAACCTCCCTGGACAACGCTTGTCGCCAAGCCCACTCACCTATTCCAGCGCGCAGGAGAGGGCGTGGCAAGGCCAACTCACAGGGAATTCTGAGGAATATCCCTGGGTAGGAAACCTTTATGAAGGGCATGAGGAGCACAGAGAAGGAAACAGAGTCGTGAAGGAGGTTACGTTTGGGGTCCTCCAACACCTTGGTGGCCTAATTTTCTACCTGATTGGCCTCGCTACCTTACCTTTGTCCCCATATCTCGCTCATAGAGGCCCTTGTTACGGTGGTTATAGCTTAGTCCTCGGAGCTAAGAAAGACCGCCAGGGTCGGTCTTCCAGTGCATCATGTTCTGCCCAATTCCGCATACAGTGACTGAGCGCCTTCCACGTGGAAGCCAGTGCCTCGCTACGGATGCCGGGATGAATGAGTACCCCTCCTCGAGGTGCTCGCAGTCTAAAGCACCTGCCTTCTGATACCCAAGTGCTAAGTGTTTTTCAGAACTAAAGGAACTATCTGTCGATGGCATCAAAACAGGGACGTTACGAAGCAAATGTCTTGCCCTATATTCCTAAAAACTCCCCACTTAAAAGTCTGTTCTGAAATCAGTCGTTCCTGTTGACTTCCAATTTCCTGCGTGTTGAATATGTAATATTCAAAGAGGAAATCACAGCTGGATATGCTAAATTCATCTACAGGGACCCGTGATTCTTTTGCAGTTGAGACTTTTTTTTAATAATCAGAAGAAATGATGCAGGAAAAAATGTGAGTAACAGCGGAGGGGAGGGTGGTCCAAGTAACTCTCTCCCAGAAAACCAATTATTTTCTGCCTGAAGAAGGCAGAACCCCATGTATCCCAATTCATCCCAAGTATTTTGTGAGGAGCATTGGTGGATATGATCCACTACAGCCAGGTCCAAACTTGACCACATACTATGACCCGACAGGTGCAGCAAGAGCAGCCTTGACCTCTCTGGCAAAGACTCCCCAAGGCAGGGCACGAGAACGGACAGAGGGCAAGGTAAAGGGAGAGTGGCGCACCAGACTGCAGCCTGTGACCAGCTGCGACCCGGTCCAGAAGCACACGCTGCTGGCCAGCGCTAGGACGCAGACCCACTCTTGCAGCCCAGTGGGCAGCGCGAGTACATCCGGGCCTCTCCCTCCGCGCTACACTTCCCACCGTCTACTCCTCAGCTCCCAGACAACCCTAAGAGCCACAGCCCAAAAGTATAGAGAAGCCGGAACGAACTATAGCAACAGATAAAAGAAAGAAAACAGTTTGGTGGAAAAAAAGAATTTTGCAAAACGCAAGGATCTAAGTTCACCAAGATACTCAAAATGGTGTAGTTCACCGAGGAACCCACAGGGGCCGCTGCTGCGGACCGGCGCTCTCGGGCGCCGCGCGCGGCCCAGAGAGCGCGGGAGCGCGCGCCCTCGCCCAAGTGACCGAGCCGCGGGGGCGCGCCGCAGCCCCATGGCGACGGCGCGCGCAGAGTCCGGGTCCCGGCCGTCCGGGGGCGCCCGGTTCTTCTGCACTGCGGGCCGCGGCCTGGAGCCTTTCGTGATGCAGGAGGTGCGGGCACGACTGGCGGCCACTCAGGTGAGTCGGCGCGCTGCGGCCCTGCCCGGCTCCCCGCCTCGGCCGCCAGCGCCGGTCCTCGAGCCGAACTCGGTTCCGGATCCCAGCGCCACCCGGGCGGCGTGCTCGCCCCGAATGTGACCCGTGGGTCCTCGGGGGAGTGGGAGGAGCCAAAGCTAAGCGTCGTTATTTCTTGGATTCTTTTTTAACAAGTATGAAATAGAGCCTGTAACAGGGTAGTCTTCAGGATCAGTTGCGTGCACAGCGTTAGTGAGACAGAATGAGTAAAGCACACCGGAAGCTTGTAGTAACAGTAGCTGGAAACATAGCACCCTCTCGCAAGCCTCCTGAGTGTCGCTTGCAAATTGTAGCTGAACGAACGAGTTTTTAAACGTCCCTTATGAAGCCAGCGCTGGCTCAGCGGGTTCCTGAAAGCTGGGGAAAAGTGATGTAGCAGAGCAGGGATCTTGCTAGAGTATGCGGGACAGCGTGGTGGTGCTTTTGAAAGAGGGTGACAAATGGGGCGCTCCCCTCTGGAAGAGCACCGAGGAGATTCTGCAGTCGAGGGAGGAGGGGATTGGAGCAGAGGACACATCTAAGTCAGTCTCAGTGTACAGTAATAATTGCAGACGTGTGTCCAGTATTTTATGGGTCAGGCACATGTTCTTAGATCCTTTTGCTCTACTGCTTGCTTAATCTTTACAGTGCTGTGCAGGAGGCGTTCCACATTTAACCGATAAGGAAAATAAAGCACAGGTACATCTAATGTTATTTAAAGTTCTGCGACCAAAAATGGCAAAAAGTGAGGTTAGAAATCCAAGCTGTAAAATCAGATATGAGTGGAAAGCCGTGTTCAGCCTGCACTAGGTGACCAAACATAGCATCACACTGGTGTGTGTGTGCGCGCGTGTGTGTATGGGGCATGTAAGAGTGCCTGGTACAAAAGTGGAAGGCTTGATCTTTAGGATTATTAGAAAAAAGACCCTCTCTGCTTGCTCATCTTCTCTAAAGATAAAGAGACACAGGAAACTCCTAACAGCAAGAAAATTCAATCAAGAATGTGAAAGAACTTCTTGAAAGTGCAAGTATTTAAATGTCAAGAAGATTTCCATTTTCTGTTCTTGTGTGTTTTAGGGATCGATACCCCCGAACAAATAACTCCTCAAATTCCATCCCGTTGCTCCAATATAAAGTGAACTCTCAAAAGTTACGGCAGTCTGAGATAATGATAGCAACTAACATTTGCTAAGCTTTAAAATGTTCAGCACTGTACACATGTTATAACTGAATCATCAGAGGCTTGCTATAGGGAGGTCACTTTGACCTCTGTTTCACAAAGAAAAATGGCAACCAAGCGGTACTTTGCGGATTTGTATCTGACTCTCCTTAGTTTTGACGCTTGTGTGTGTTCCACCAAGCTAAATTATCGTTGACCAGTGGTATCTGAGTGGGAATTGGTTCCAGGGCCCCCCTCAAATACCAAAACCCATACAAGTACCTTTTATAAAGTAGTGTAATGTTTGCATATTAACCTCCACGTATCTCCCCAAATACATTCAACCATCTCTAGATTTCTCATAATCCCTAATACAATGGAATGTTATGTAAATTGTTGTTATACTGTAGTGTTCAAGGAGTAATGATGAAAAGCTGTCTGTACATGTTCAGTCCATACAAGTTTTCTCCACATACTTTCCCTCTGAGATGAGTTGCATCCACAGATAGGAACCCTGAAGATAGAGAGCCAACTGTATTGTGGGAAACTACGCGGTAACGCTGGATATAGGTTACTTCTGAAACATTATGGCGGAGAGCATGTGGGCTTTAGAAGCAAAGGAGAAGTTCAAATCATACATTGTCTTTTAGTAGAGGTTTTCTGTTTTGTTTTATTTTGGTGTCGGAAATTGAACTCAGGACCTTGCACTTGCCAGGCAGGCACTTGTGCCCCTGAGCTATCTCCCTGGTAGTAGAGTTGCGACTTTAGTAGAATTGTGACTCTGGACATTGGAATTATGCTGGACAGCATGAGTCGCACAGGAGTAATGGTTGGATTCAAGAGAATTAATATTCAAAAGTCTGAATTTACAAAACAAATTAATTCGGAAGTGATTGCTTACTTTTATGAAGTAATCACTCAGTCTTAATCAGTAGCTTTCCAATTCTAGTGAACATGAGAATCACCAGGAGAGCCTGCTGCAATTGCATTTCCTTGGGGGTCAGATCCAAAAGCTCTTCCTTTCAGTCAGGCTGCTGCTGAGCCCAGGTGTTTGCTCGTGAACAGGACTAGCACTCGTCCCAGCTGACTCAGAGGTGTGCGTCCTCCAGTGCACAGCTTACAGGAGAAAATGGCCAGTGTATTCCTTTTAGCTTTTTTTCCATAAAGAATTTCATATATGTGCAGAAACAGAACAATATGGTGAATGCCACATACTCATCAATCAATTGTAACAAAAATCAACCCAGGATAAATCTTCTGATCCACTCACACCTCCTGCCACACTTCACCCAATGTTATTTGGTAGCAAATCCCAGCAATCATTCATCTGTAAAAATTTATGAACTTCAAAGTTATAAGGACTCTTCCTATACAGCACAGCATATATAGTATGATATAAAGGAAATAAAGGCTCTTAATGTCAGCCACATCATCAGTATTGCAGCTAAAAATAATTCCTTATCAAATACCTGCTTGGTATTCAAATTTCAGCTTGTCTCCTAAATGTCATTTTGTTTTTAAATTTGTATATTTGAGTCAGGATTAAGGAAGCTGTGTTGTTTGTAGCAAATATTTAAGCCTTGTAAGTCACATATGGTTTCTGTTATATATTCTTCTTTGTTGTTGTATTTACATCTTTTTAAAAATACAAAAGCTGGTCTTCACTCATCAGGACTGGTTTTCTGACTCCTGATCTATGACTGCCATTCAGTAGGGGTACCATCAACCACAGTGGTCATTCAGACTAAAATTAAAGTCAAGTAAAATTAATATTTCACTTTTTCAGGTATGTTAGTCACCCCTCAAGTGCTCCGAAACCACCTCTGTATGGAACAGCACAGGCCACAAAACATCTGCATCGCAACAGAAAGTCCCCAACACCGTTTCCCCAGTGTAGATGTGCCAGTTGCATTTCTATGGTCTAGTGCAACATGTTCCTCTTGCACTCGGCCTTTTGTATTGCTATACCAGGATACTGTAGGGTGAGTAGTTTATAAAGGAAAGAAAACGTGTTTCTTACAGCCCTGGAGGCTGGGAAGTCCAAGATGGAGACACTGAATGTGCTGAGGGCCTTTGTGTGCATCGCCTGGTGAAAAAACAAGAGTACGTACAAAAGAAAGCTGAACTCACATTTATAACAAGCCCACTCTCAAGAGAAATAACCCAGTCCCGCAGTCACACCATCAAAGCATTTATAAGGGCAGAGATTCCTCACGTAATGTCCTCTTAAATGTCCCACCTCCCAACACTGCATTGGTGACTAAGTTTCTAACACACAGGTGGAGGGGACACATGCAAGATAAATATATATATATAAAATTTTTGGGAACAAGTCTCACAATGTAGCCCAGGCTGGCCTTGACCTCACAGCAATCCTCCTACCTCAGCCTCCTGAGTGCTGGGATTACAGATGTACACCACCACACCTGGCAAAAATTATATATTTTTTGAATGAAATTATTATATAATATATAAGACATATATACAATTCAGCTTTTCTTTATAATAATGTATGAAATAGTATTTATTATAAGAATAATAATCAGAAGAGGTCTATGCAAGGCAGAACTGAATGTAGTGGAGGTATCCCTAATGCCAGCACACCAGAAAGATCCTGTCAGTTGATTCATTGGTCTTTATGAATCCACATATCAAAGATGATTAACCCAAGTCCTTAATAGCAATAGTCCAAACAGTTTCCAATTTTTTAATGGTATCATGATAGTAGGAAGAGATAGGGGTTAGGGCTAAGCACATAGTTATTCTGTAGTTATTGTCCTTTAGTGAGATGATTGTACAAGGTTGACTTTTTTTAAGAGTCTCTCCATTGCTTTTAGATTGAACGCCTTTTGGTAAAAGGCGGAAGATTGATACAGTCTAAAGAGAAACCAGAATATTATTGCATGCGTTTTGGGAAATCAAGTGAAACATATTTTTCAATGGACCCACATCTAAAATGAACCCAAACAAATTTAAATGCCACATTAGCACATCACTTGGTACTTTAAAACGTGTTCTAAAGTTAAATGGCATCTGTGGAATTAGAAGAGTTTTGGCACCTCCTAATACTGCTGTATGTTTTCGCCCAGATTTAGACTTTTAAACTTTAGATTAAACTTGAGTCCATGAATTTTAAAGGAATGAAAGAATGCGAACCGCTTAGATACACTAACACCTAATGGAGCGGTTACTTCGTCTTCTGAGGTCTTAGGCACCGTTGCCTGGGATGCCCAAGGCCCGGTCCTGTCCTCAGCACCGCAAAAACAAGTGTGAGGCATAAGAACAGCCAGTTTGAGACACTGTATTATAATTAAATTCCAAACGGAAAAAAACCATATAAATGAATTTTCAAGTAACAAATATCAGAATAAAGTCTTTTAAAATGCTATATTTCTCCCTAAGGACTGTTACTCACTATGACCAATTATAAGAAATCAGCTGAAGAAAGGAGTAAGTACAGCTTCAGCAGCTGATGAAATCAGTATTACCAAAATTCGATCTCCCTACCTCTTTCAATGTGATATAGTCTTCACAAAGTGTAACGCATGTGGGTTCATCTCTGATTAGGTGATTCTCACAGTGCCAATCTTACAATTCAGTAAACTACTTCAGATTATGTGCTTATTACTTCTAAGAAGAATGTAGGCCTTTGTTAATTTTCAAAGAAAATGATGTTGCTAAATTTGGTTTGAGACTGCATTTGGTATTTTAGGGCATCAACACGTAGTATAATGATTTGAAGCCTTAAATACATTAAATTCTTTAAGTTTTCTTAATTGATAGTCATGGTCTTTGTAGAAATACTTATTTTTTAAAAAAGAGGAAAAGGCCGGGGATATAGCTCAGGGGCACAGCACCTGCCTGGCAGGCACAAGGTCGTGAGTTCAATTCCCAGTACCAAAAAAAAAGTTTTTTTTTAAAAAAGGATATTTTTGCCACAAATTTATAAAATATTTTAAGAACTAAATAAAAACAATAGAATTGTTATATAAATGAGAGGTAACAAAATATGAATTTTAAAAAGTTACTTTCTAAAACTTTGTTTCCCGGTCTGCGCATTTTGAGATGTATATTTAGTTTAGAAAATGTCACCTATGTAATGAGAAATTCTGAAACCCAGTTCTTGCTTGGGTTACTATCTCCTTAAATATTGATTTCTAAACATTCTCATGCCCCATTTTTCCCCCATAAGGTCATCATCTGTTCCTCCATCTGTCTTGATCATCTGCTGCTAATACCTAAGTTATTGGGTTTTAATTGGTGTCACCCTAGGGCTTCCTCGGAAAAGAATTCTTCTTCATCCACCTAGAGCAGTAACCCCAGAAATTACCATCTTAAAAGTTCAATTAGACCATATCAGATTCAAAACAAAACAAACCCTTTGGAGTTCAAGTTCCCCTGAATTGTAACTATATGAACACATAGTGCCTTAGTCTGTTTCACTTTGCTGTAATAGAATGCCTGAAACTGGGAAGTATATAAAGAAAAAAGGCTTATCCAGCTCACTATTCAGGTGGCTGGAAAGTGCAAACAGCACGTTCGCAGTGCCTGCCAAGGGCCACCCTTTCTGCATCACAGCAGAGCCAAGAAGCAGCAAGGGAACCAGCTGCAATTAGAAGGGGCATGTGTGTATGCAAATGAGAAAATGAGGGAGTGGGAAGGGATCACACTTGCTCTTCTAAAACATCCTTGTTTTCTGGGAAGTTCTGTCCCATTAGACACAGCCCGCTCACTCCCTGAGGCCACCGTTAATCCCTTCCAAGAGTGACCATGACCTACCTACTCACCTCTCGCTGGCCACACCTCTTCAAGTTTCTGCCACTTTTCAAGATGATACACTGTAGACCAGGCTTGTTGCTATCAGAGATTTCCTGATACCTTAGTTCTAAAGGATAATTTAGAACCACGCTTATCAGCTGGTGGCCCCTGCTAAAAGGAGAATTTCAAGACAAACCACATCCATCCTGAAGTTAAGAAAGCTGGGTTGGTTTGAAGAGATTTAATATTCCACTGTAGAGCTCCACGTGCCACGCACATGGGGTCCCTGTAAGTCAGTGCTCCGTGATTTTCCTCTCTTCTGTCCCTTTACCGCATTCTGCTTTCTTCAAAGCTGCTTTGTTTGATGCACTTGCCTTTGCTTCTGTGCATTTTCCAGTTCCTACAGACAAATGTCTCATCATTTCTTCCTTAGTAATCTGCTTCTCCCTCCAGCATCCCTTCCTATACACAGTCTTCTCTGCCTCTTCAGAAGTAATTTTTTCTGCCAGCTAATGCAGTGATGTCACAGCCTTCATCAGAATTCTGTAAAGGCTGCCCATCACCATCTGTGCCACTCACAATTTTGTGGTCATAGATCAGGCTGGTCTCAGCTACGGCATCCATCCACCCAACACTCTCAATCAACGTAACACAGCAAATACTGCCCAGCAAACTTACAGTTTACTTCAGCCAGGTTTTTCTCCCACATCTGCAACTTGTTGTTTTGTTTGAATCTCTCTTGCCAAGTCCTACAGGATTCTTCCCCAAGATTGAGTACTGTTGGCTGCCATGTTAGGTAGCATCCAGATTTATAGTACCTACAACATACCAATCCATGGTAATATTAAAACTCTTTGGTTTTTTCTGAGATTAATTCAAGATACGGTCTTATAAGTTCTGCATTTTAATTTATATGTCTGTTAGATTACTATTCAGGCCTCTTGGTAGAGCACTGGCAGATGCTTAAGACCTATATACCTTGGGCTAGAAATGATGTAATCTGCCCTAATTTGTGCTATGCATTACACCTTTCTGTGGCTCACTTTTAAATTGTACATGAGGCTAGGTAATATAATGACTCAGATTCTGCATTTGATTTTTCTAACAGTATATGTATCTGTGCTTTATAAGACGTAGAATAACACAGAGAAACTATGACCTCGGTCAGTAAGTAACCTTATACAAATTGAATTAACCTAAACTTCAGTTTCCTGATGTGTAAAATGGGTGTAATGAAATCTACCTTCATGGATTGCAAAGGATGACGGTATGTATTTGGAGAATCTGGTGTAGGCCCCTAACAAATACATGCTTTAGAAAGGAATGGTCACTGTTTTAGTGTTAATCTAGAACAGTGGTGGTGGACCTGTGGCACATGTGTCACAGCAGGTTGTTTGTGTCATTGAAAGCTCTAAAAAGTTCACCATCATTGATCTAGAGGATGTGACTTAATCTATTATGGGGGACAAAAATGGCTCTTATTCTGACACTGGATTACGTTACTGTCTGTCTGTCTCTAGGTTGAATATATTTCAGGAAAGATTTTTTTCACTACCCATTCTGAGCTGAATATGCTGAAAAAATTAAAATCTGCTGAAAGACTATTTCTGCTGATTAAAAAGCAGTTTCCATTTCCTGCTTCTTCTCTAAGTAAAGGTACAGTATATTCCTGTTGTTTTATGCCCATGTGATATATTATATACTGAGTTTTCTGGATAAGTGTATCTGTTTCACATTTTTATGATGTATTCATACATGTGGCATCGTTAGTTATATGACGTTTTGTTTTTCCTGACTACTACCATGTAATTGTAGTAGAATCTCTCTCTTCTCTGTGATCTGCTGCCTGCTTTCTGAGATTTTAGCATCCTAGGCCATCTTTGTTAATTAGGATCTGGCAATGTCCCTGGAGATAAACGTGGTCAGTTTCATTTATTTGTGTTTAGAAGTATGTAATAACCCAAAGTGCATTATTTTAACAATAAACTGGTAAAAAAAATCTCTTACCTCATACAGTTTAACTGAGTGATGTAATTATAAAACACTGCATGGTAAAATTTCTTAATTCTAGACCTTAACTGTTTTCAGTAAACTCATATTCATTAGTAAAAAGGGACCTAAGATGTTTCTCATCCACACTCTAACTTTATAAATAATCTGTGAAAATAATTTAAGGATCTTGATTAAAGTGCAAATAAATATGTCTGGCACTGGAGGATTAACCACTGCCTTCCACCTCAGTCCGATTACCAACACCAGTGCACCTTAGAGATCATGTAATTAGATAGTCTGTAATAAACTATTTCACGAAAGATACAAATGACAAGAAATCAAGACCAGCAAGAAAAATTAAAGTCATCCCCAAGGTCTTACACTGTGGGGCCAGTATAACTTCATCCCAGTATTTCATATACCTCGCCTTTAAGGAACTACAGTAATTACTTTTGCATAATTTTGATGACCCTTGATGGTCAAGAAAAGGTGAAATTTTACTGAGCATGCTGGTAGTCCCTAAGTCATGAATGGGTTCCTTATTGGAAGTTTTACTCTATGGCAACTTATTTTAAGATTTATGCTAATATTGTGTGGTCTAAAATAAAATAGGCTCAAGAGTCAGCTGCTATATTTCTGGGCTGTGCTTTATAATTTATTCTCCTTTTAACCTTAATTTTTATGAACAAGAGCATCATTATTTTAAAAATCAATATATACTCTAGGTCTGTGCATATGTTGGTGAGAGATATACTTTACCATAAGAAAAATCATTTGTTAAAGAATTAGCTGGTAATTCTATAGGAATTTTGAGATAATTTTAATGTTGTGTATAATATAAAAGAATGAACCTTATTCTGTACAGTATTCTTATGATAAATCACAAATTCCCAAATGAAAATGAAGTTTTATTTATGTAGAAGTTCAACAGAGTTTATGTTTCAAACATGATAATGGCATTTGTAGGCAGAGAATATATCATATTTAAAGTTTCAAGATAGGATAACCTGAGATTTTATTTATTTAGGAAAAATACTCGGTGAAATTCAACGCCTTGTAAGTGATGATCCAGGACGTTGGTTGGATGCCGCTTCAGTTTGGAGAAATCTTCTTGAACTTGATGTAAATGGGGAAGAACTTTCTCAGAGGACTGATAGCCCACTGAAAAGAAAAGGGGGAGCAAAGGAAAGCAGCATTGCTAAGAAATTAAAAACAGAAGAAGTGCGAAAGACTGAAGAGGATCACAGGGAATGCCAGCTGGAAGAACAAACAGAGGAAGACACCCTGGAACAAAGAGCTTCTACCCCTAGCAGAGATAAACTTGAAAAGGAAGACAGTCAGAGGGAGGCAGAGAGAACAGCTGATACCCACAGCCAGCAGGACTTGACCTTCAGGGTGTCTTGTCGCTGCAGTGGAACCATAGGAAAGGTCTTTACTGCCCAGGTATGCCTGCCTCCCAGAGGGAGCCCTATCTTCTAAAAGAATTACTCACTCTTGACATTTAAAATGACATGTAAACCTCTCATAGAACCAACAACCAGGCCCAGATGGAAATTAGACCTAATTTCATATGATTAAATTTCTTTTAAAAATGCATTTTGCTTGACTTAGCCTCAGGTGCTTTAGAGGAGAATATACCATTCCATGTAATAACCTCCTTTTACCTTCTGTCTAAAGTTTCCTGGGCATGCTGGGGATATAGCTCAGTGGAATAAGTGCCTGCCTAGCAAGTGCAGGGTCCTGAGTTCGATCCCCAGTGCTGCAAAAAAAAAAAAAAAAAAGGAATGGGTAAATTTTCCTGGGCATGGTGGTGCATGCCTGTAATCCTAGCGCTAGGAAGCTGAGGCAAGAGGATCTCTGCAAGTTCAAGGGCAACCTGAACTACATAGCAAGACCCTGACAAACCCACCCCGCCTCCAAAAAAAGGTTTCCTTAAATTCATAGATGTCCTTTGCATTTGGAAATCCTGATATCATGGACCTATGCTTTTGGGGAGTTCTTTCAGTGCGGTTCTGTGATTGTTAAGAATCCTTACGCTGTACCAGGGACTGTATAGAAGGTTGAGACTGGGGCTAAGATAAGAAATACACATAAGGTCCCAACACTGGGGAAGAGCAGACATCATAGTTGCTGTCAGAGAACGTTTCTGGTTGGCCTTTAGAGCATTCGGTGCTACACGGGGCAGTTCTGAGCCCTGCAGCCAACCTCTTAAGGTTAGTGAGAGATACCTTGAAGGTTGAGTCTAAAGATACTGATCTGTGGATTTTTAAACATAGAGAATAGTAATAGCTAAAATAGTTGGTATTTCTACTCGTATTCATTTCCTGTAGTTTAGAGGGGCCACATTTGTCAGATCATAATCTGACCTAATATCTAAATTCATATACTTAGAATTGCAAAAGGGATTACACATGAGTAGACGTTAATTCCAAAGGGTAGAACTTGGGAATGAAGGAGTAAAATACACCCTTCCTGCCTCGAATGTGAAAGGGGTTAGCATGATGTTTTAATACTGGAATGCTACATTATCATCAGATACTTTGACTTAGTTTTTTTTGACAAAGCTGTTAGTTTTTGCTTAAGGTTAAACTTTGTTTTTAATATATTCTTTTCTAAAACATGGTACTTTCTAGGAAGTAGGAAGAATAATTGGAATTGCTCTCATGAAGCAATTTGGATGGAAAGCAGATTTGAGGAATCCAGATTTAGAGGTAATGAATATTTGTTTTAATTTGTATAGGTGTAACCTAATTCTTTAAAGACAGTGTCATCCGTTTTTATTGTACTTTTCAACTTACTTTAGAGTTTTAATTGACATGTCACATGGATTAGGCTATTTTTCCTTTAAAAGTAGAACTGTGGATAATTTTCCTAGTAGTTTTCACTCAGAAAATGTCTTTTCTAAGCATACACACACACTCGCACACACGCACGCACACACTCAACTTGGAATGGAGTCATTTGGTCAAAGTTGAAGAAAAACAAATATTAATTATGAGGTAGGTTTCATGGATGCTGTCCACAATCTCTGTTCCACTTAACAAACTTAACAAGTTTCTTTAATAAGAATTTCCAACTATTGTTTAAAGCAAATAAATAGCAAAAAGGTCCTGGCACAAAATTAAATTGGTGTTGTTAATGGTGGCTTTTTAAGGTTAGGGGATTATGTCCCTCTTTTCATGGTAATAAGCAATACACGGGGAAACAAAAAATATTTTTGGAAGCCCCCTTATACAGCGGGTAGCTCGTCATTTTTATGGTTCTACTAGTTCATAATTTGTTCTTTGTTATATAGTCTTACATGGATCACGTGCATCTATGGATGCACCCAATAGATCAGAATACTTTTTGTTGTTTTTTTTAATGTTTTTATATTTTGCCTTTTAAAAAAGTAATACCTGGTATATATGCAAGTTTTCATGCAAAATGTTATGACCCCTAAATATTTTTGATGCTGGAGGTCTCTCCTCACTACCTCTCCAGATCTCTTATCTTCCCCCTGGTTTCTCTGTCCACCCTCCGTCTCATGGTTAGAGCAACAGTTTTCTTGTAGGTCGGCTCATTAAAAAAATAGCAAATTTAATTCCTATCAGCCATTTAATGCAATTAACAATAGTTATACTTGGTAGGAATAATTGTATAAAATAGAACTAATAACAATAAAATTACATATAATAAAATTTGTCACTGAAAATTGATAGAATCAGATCTTAACAAATTTTGTTCTACAAAATTATTACAGTGTTTTGGGGGCATTTTTTTTTTCTTTGTTGTACCAGGAGTTGAACTCAGGACTTTGCACTTGCCAGGCAGATGCTGTGCCACTGAGCTACATCTCCAGCCTGTTCTGCAAGACTGATAGAAAAAAATTTATAGTGGGAGAATCTGTGATAGAATTCAATATGTAAAAGCAAGGAAGGTCAATATATCCTATCTTTAGTGTACTTATAAATAGAAAACAATCTTAATAAGTACTATCCTAAAATGTGTAGTAGATAAAATTAGAAACTTTAGCTATGATGTTTAATCAAGGAATCACATGTCTAAATGGAGTTGCTTCAGACATTTTATTTAATGAAAATACATCAATTTCAAAATATTCTGATTAAACTGTTTGTATTAAAAGTAACCCTGGGGGTCCAACGATATATCTGAGTAGTTGACTGCGTGTCTAGTATTTGTGAGGCCCTAGATTCAGTCCCCAGCACCACAAATAAGACAAAACAAAATCCATGGGATAAAGTATTGGGCATCAAATGTTAAACTTCAAAATGGTAGTTGGAATATTCTCTAAGCTATACCATAGTACAAATGTAAGAGAGATTCTACCTTTTATTTTATTTTATTTTATTTTATTTTTGGTGCAGGGAATTGAAGTCAGGACCTTGCACTTGCCAGGCAAGGGCTGTGCCCCTGAGCTGTGTCCCCAGCCCAAGATCTTTTAGAATTCATGGGGCCTACTAATAATAACTCAAGACATATGAATTCTCTGCATTCCTAAGAGTGGAAAGGAAATTGAGGGAGAAACTTAATCCAAAGATAGTTGAGAAAGAAAAGGATATGCTTCCTACCACGTATTTGACCTTTAAAAAGTTTCCTGTTACCATGAAGATATTTGTAGCCTATCACATAATCCTGTGTGACCTTCAGTATTTCTTGGGGTTTAAATTGGGATGGATTTTGGAAGTTTTCTCTAGCAGAAAGCACCAAGAAATCTGATCCAGGTATCATAATTTAAAGAATCTGAGAGAAAATACCTTGAATTCTTTGCAACATGATTCTTCATATCATTAACATAAGAGATTCACCTCAGAATTTGTCTATGAAATATACTTAAAATTTAATTTGTCTCGGTTTAAGAAAACAGATAGGGAACACTTCTCCAGATATGACAAATAGGGCTATTGTTAATTTCTTAGTAGAATATAGGTCATATAAGTTTAAAGTAGAAGTTTAATTTGTTGTTAATTTGGCAGTGCAATTTCTTGGTCCATTCTAACTTTCTTTGCCCTTTCAGATCTTTATACATCTAAATGACATTTACACTGTAGCAGGGATTCCTATGTTCAGGTAACTATTCTATTTCAAGTATCGAGTTTGTTTTTTAAGAGTTTATAGAGCTGTAAAAGGTTTGCTCGTACTCATCCACTAATAACTTGATTAACTCTGAAAATTATATCTAAGTATTTCTGTATTATGAAGTGATTTTCAAAGGCCCATGTCTAAGCTAAAGGTTTTAGTCCATAGAAAGTATAACATAGTTCTTTAACTTCATCATTCTCCAGATTTTATTGCCATTTCTCTTCTATTGTGAGAGGTTGTGACTAGTTTTTAACATCTTCATATGCCCCCCTAGTCATGCAGAGTACTGTTAATAATATGTGTAAATGATTTATTTCTTTTTAAAAATGTCTCTCAAGCATATACGGTGCAGCAGGTACTTTGAGTAGGTGTGTTAGAAAGAGCTGGCCGAATGAAAAGAGCAACTTTCAGTTTCTTGGGAGGTGTAAATATTAATGACATCTTAAAAATATTTCATATTCAGAATTCTGCATACACGATAGAGCGACTTATATCCCCATGTTCCAGGTGAATTTAGGCAAGGGTTGTTTTAAAGATCAAGAAAGTCCTGTGCTACTGCATTTGCCTTAAGTCCCTGTATATACATCTGCAGTCTTAAATTGTGATTTTTAAAACACGCTTGCAATTATTACAATGCCTTTTATTTAGTGGTGAGCTCTAGAAGTTGATTCGCAATACTGAAAGCCTTGTAGGAATCTAAGGACACTGAACGATGAATCGCTGCCGTCTGCAGGCCGTATGACGGGCGCCATGGGCACCTCCACTAGCAAGGACCTTGACTCCTGTGGTTACCTCTGCCCTAAGGCCCTGTTGGCTTCCCTTGGCCCCCACCTGCCCCAATACCTTACAGGTTCTTCCAGGCCGAAACTAGCCTGCTCACCTATAAGGTTTCTAGGCTGTCCTAATCCAATGCCCTTTGGAACCCCAGCCCTTAACCCCTGTAACTGATTCATAAAACTTACTGATTTTAAGTATTCTGGCTTTATAAAATAGCAAACAGAAAGGATAGGAAGAAATAAAAAATGATCACATTGAAATCAGTATAATTATTGACAGTCACCAAAACGAAAGTAGGAAAACACTAGCAAAATAAGCAATGTGTGAAAAGTATTTTTAAAAGAATTCATACAGTAGTTAAACAGTGGGGCAATGCTGGGGTGAAAGCTAGGCCTTTGTACGTGCTACACAGGACCTCTGCCACTGAGCCATGTTCCCCAGCCCCAAGGAACATTTTTTTTTAAATACTTTTACTCCAAAAAGATCAATAGCTAAAAACTTAACTTGCTAAATAAGTAAATTGCCTGAGCTGGACTCAACTTGGAATCCTCCTGCCTCAGACTTCAAGAGTGCTGGGAATATAGTTGTGTACACACCTCACAAAAGGAACTTTTTTAATAAAAAACAGATTTGAGGTTTAACATCCATTCAGCTGTATTTGCCATATTACACTTAGATCATGAAGTGATATGTTTCTTTTGATAACTGTCAGTAGCAAGAGAAAGTTTACTTTGTGTGGGAAGAGTTAAATAAGAAAGATTTGCCTCATTTGTGGGGTTTTTTTTGGTCTTTTTGGAACCAGGTCAGTAGGAACCAGGTCCTACTGGGTATTTCAGGCTTGCCTAGAACTCACTGTGTAGCTCAGCTGGCTTTGAACTTGCAGTGATCCTCCTGGCAGGAGAGTTTAAATTTCAGTTATCCAAAAAGCTTATCTTTCTAAAACACCACACTGGCTGATTAGACTAAATGCCCATGAGAGAAATTATTTTGTAATAAGGTTAAAACATCTCTAATTTAGAGAATACTTTAGTGTATATCAAATGAATTTATTGAAATGATTCTCAGATATGAATAGATGGATCATTTTTATTTATGTCCTGTTAACAACTAGTGCTACTTGGCAGGTAATCAGTGTCTTTTCTTTGCAGGGTTCCCTTAGCCAGCAGAACTTACATTAGGACGGCTGGACTCCGGTCTACTGTAGCGTGGGCAATGGCATCTCTTGCTGAAATTAAAGTAAGGAAAATGTTTTTGTTCGTTAATAGCAAGGCCCTTTTTATAGTTAATTTATTCAGTCTCTTACTCATGAACATCTTTATTGTGTGCTTTCTTTTGTTTTCTGTTGCAATTATAGTGATGGTTATATATTGCTAAACTTATGAGTAAGCTGGTCACAAAAAGTTAGCTACATTTGATGGCTGTCATTAAGAGATCAAATAACAAATGCTGGTGGGGCTGGGGAGGGGGAGAACCCTCTTCCACTGCTGGTGGGCATGGAGACTGGTACAATCAGTGTGGAGATTCCTCAGAAAACTAGGATTAGAGGCCCCATTTGACGCAGCGATTCCCCTTCTGGGTATTTTCCCAGAAGAATTAAAAACATTGTACCACGGCAATATATGTGCACCCATATTTATAGTAGCACAGTTTATAAGAGCTAAATGTTGGAAACAACCCAAATACCCATCAATGGAGGAACAGATAAAAAGATTTGGTATTTTTATACAATGGAGTACTACTCAGCCATAAAGAAGGACAAACGCAATGCTTTTATAGGTAAATAGATGCAACTTGAGACCATAATCATAAGTAAAATCAATCAGACTTGCATGGGTAAACATCATATTGTCTCCTTAGTGTAAGAGACTGAAAGAATAAATAAGATCTAAAATGTATGACAGATTTTGTGAAAGATTCTACTGGTCGAAAGGAAAGACAACTGGGATAGGGGAAAGAAAAAAGAAGGAAGGGAAACGAAGAAAAACACACACACACATACACACATATGCACACAGGATAGCTAAGATAATTATACTATCAATTTCTATTTCATTGAAAAGAACAATTTGGGCTTATATTGTTTGATCAATTTTTCATGCCTATATCTTATAATCTGAGCGACTACTTTGAAGATTACAACACATATTTTTTAACCATTGTTTATCTCCTATTATCTTGTTTTGAAATTCTGTATCATTGTTTTTATTGTTTTTTCACTTTAAAATAAAATTAGCTACATTTTATTACTCCTAACTTATTTTGCATCATACTGAAAAGTGGCCTGTTAAACCTCTATGTGTCAAAATTTGTTTTTCCTTATAACCAAGATCTTAATCAATTTTCCCAAGTGTTCAGTGAATATAAGAAAAGTTTATTTTCTAATTTAAAATATTCTATCATTTTTACCTTATTTACTCCTTTCTGAAGGATCTTTTAAAGCCTGTTATTATATTTTTAATTAAGTTTTTCCATTTTTATTAGTTATTGCATTATTCAACTTCTGTGCAGTTTGGTATATATGCACATTACGGCTTCATTGCAAATTGTGTCTTTTTATTGCTACATAAAGTCCTCTTTATCTTGATTATTGACTTTAAACTCAAATTTCACCATGCATTATTATTTTTACTCTTTTCTTTTTGTGTGCATGTCTCTAAAATTTATTTGCTATTATTTTCAAATACAAATATTTTCAAACCAACACGCACCTACTATGGTCCTTTCTGTCCCAATCTGAAGTCCCTGTTTTCAGTAAGAGAACTCAGGAAGTGATATGACAGGTCCACTTCTTAGATCTGTGTTATTGTGTTCCTAATGTTAAAAGTAATTCTGTTTACTTTTCAAATGTTTAAACATTTGTTTCTGTGACCAAGTTACCCGGTTGCTAATTATTGTTCTCCCTTCTCGCTCGTGTTGGAGAGTTTACTTCATTGTTCCAGCCCATTAAGTTTCTTTTCCCTGGAGAAAAGAAAGAGACAAAAATGTATGTATGTATATGTGAATATACATATATGCAGGAGGGCTAACAGGGTTCTACTATTGTATTATATCACTTAATGCTAAGCAATAATCGATGACGGGTTATTTGATCAATCTTGTATGTCTGTATGTGTTATCCTGAACACACACTTCAAAGATATCAATATGCAAAGCAGCAACTATTGGTGGGGTTTTTTTGTTGTTGTTGATGTTGTTGTTGTTTGCCTGTTTTGTTTTTTGTCTTTGGATTTTTGGTTTTTGTGTTTTTTCTGTTGTTGAGAAGATTAATTGTCTGACTAAATTTGCATGTCTGTATATGGGTTCATATATTTACACTTCGAAGATATCAATGGATAAAGCAATAACCACTGTTGAGATCATGTCACCTTGTCTGTAGATCAGTTGTGATTGTACTATTTTTTATGCTAATTGATGTCTGTTTGTTAATATGTTTTTGTACTTTTATTTTTTTAAAAAAATAAAAAAAATTTAAAAAAAATTTCTTTTCCCTGTTTCCTTAAACATATCCAATTCTAGCTACTGTAAAACAGGACATCAACTATTTCCTCTACAAAGACACACTTTTTTTTTTTGTCTGTTTTACCACCAAAACATTTGCTTTCTTCAACTTCCCGCTCTTCGGGTGAGGTGAGACTTTCAGCCAAGTCTTTTCTATTTACTGTCTACAAGGAAACTTTTGAAACATCCTAATCCCTTCTTCTCCCAACCCCCAGCTGCTAAATTGAACTAAATTATCTGTTATGTATCAGAGCGTCCTTTGAAATTGCTCCTTCTCTGTCGGCAATTGTTAGCTGGCGGTTACATTGCACAGCTCATTTTTAATCATTAAAGTAGAATTCTTGTGGCGCGCACAACGATGCGCTGGTCCATATCATCTGTGTCCTTCGCTTCATCTTTTTTTCCCCATTTGAGGCCTCCGCTTGAGTTTATTTCTTGCATGGTCAAAGTCTTTTCTGGGGCATACTCTCACGTCAGGTGTGTGAGTAAGTTACTGTCTGAATTCTTCTCTACCTGTGGATTTCTCCCTTTCATCCTGGGTGTGCCTGTTTGGCTGGAGAAGACTGCTGAAACGCAGCCCTCCTGCCTGTAGAGACTGATCCAGTGTCCTTTAACCAGTCCTACTGTCGGTGAGCAGGCCGCGTCAGCGTGGTGTTTCTGTTCCTTTGTAGATGCGCTGTTCTTTTCGCTTGGAAGGTGGGAAGAGTGTGCTCTTTAATCTTAATGTTCAAGAATATTACCAGCATCTCCTTATATATGTATCTTTTCTACTCAGCCCACAGCTTCCTGAGCCTGACTGCCTAAGTTCTCGTCGCAGATCCATTGTTTACTGGCTGGGAAGGTTTGGGCGGGATATGTAACGAGTCTGTGCCTCTGTTTCTCATTTCGAGATAAAAATAGCATTTCACAGTTTTATACCATGACTAAGTGAATTAGCGCTATAAAGCAATTAGAACAACACCAGGCATGTAGAAAACATATATTAGTTGCTGCTGTGGAAATAATAGTTGCAGCTGTGATAATCATATGCAGCATATAATTATTCATTATTATTTATTATAATTATTATTAGTCATTATTATCTCTAGAGCTGGGCACTCTTTTTTCCGTTATTTATTTAGTCATTATTGCTTCAACTGTTTAGCCAATTTAACTTTAAATGACCATTTCTTTTTAACTGCTGAAAGTCCTTCTAAGCATGGTAAGCTTCCTCAGTATTCTCCAAGCCTCTTTTTCTTTCTCAATGGTTTCATCTCTGTACCTTTGCTTCTTGAGTTTTTCTCAAACACTGTCATCCAGCTTACAACAAGAGTCCCTGAGATATGCTGTACTTTAACTCATTTATGGTTTTTGTAATTTCAAAATCATGTTTTCCAGCTTCAGAAAGGTGCGTGTTAACATTTAAGTATCTAAGATCTCTCCCTTCCTTCCTTCCTTCCTTCCTTCCTTCCTTCCTTCCTTCCTTCCTTCCTTCGAGTCTTACCTGCCCCCTCCCAATGGTCACTAGCTGCTTCTATAGGAAGAGACCCCTCCCCCTTAGATATGCCATTATTTTTCTTTGTTGGCTCTTTAGGTCCAAAGTGTAGCTGTTATTTTCCAGGGGCTGGAATCATACAAATAGTGGAAAGGAGGTGACCTCTGGCCCTCCAGCAGCATCAGGAGAGCCCGCCAGCCCTGCCGAGATGGCGGGAAATGTGTCTATTCGCTGTCTGCCTCCAGCACCGTGGGTCGCACTGGCCCTCGCTGCTGGGCTCCAGCGCTATTCTTGGGCCACCCATCCACCCCGCAGCAAGGGGGCCCCGTCCCAGGTCCTTCCTCTGGGACCCAGCAGACCCAAAGGCTTCTCTCAGCACCACTACCTCTAGGTCTGAGTATCACTTGGCTCACAGAAGTAAATAGCTCGGAGTTGGACATGAAGGGAAGAGTTATATTCAGATGACTGTGTGCCCAGAACTCATGCTTTTCTATATTTGATTTAAATCTTTACTCCAAATTGCTTTTAGTACATGGGAAGAGGTATGATTACAGTTTATTCTTTGCCAAACTGCCAGGGGCTTCAATAGTCTGTATTTAAATATAAATTTATAAACCACCTACATATTTGAAATGTTATCTTTGTCTTGATGTAAATGTACAAGTTTCAGTAAAATAAAAAGTGAATGATTAAAAGTATTTAGAGATAATACTTGAGAAAAGTTTCCCTTACTGTCAGTTTGCTCTCCTTATTCCGGGAGTCAGAAATACCTCTACAAATGTGGTCATTGGCAAAGGAGGTCCAGAAAAGCATGTGAGAAGTGGCAGGGAAGGACTTGATCCCCCTGAGGGAAGATCCTGGTTCCAGCTGTGAGAGCCCAGTGCCCTCTTTGGAGTTTAATACCCAGAGTGGTGCACAGACAGCTCAATGCTGGGGAGGCCCGTGCTACTAACAATTAAATTTTAAAATGGAGCTGTCAGACATTTCTGACACTCTCTGTAAGAATTTCTCCTCTCTACATACCACATGCAAGGAAAGTCAAGCTCTGTGCGTTGTGGTTGCTATTATGAGCATGCAGTAGTTCCTCTCTCCTACTGGGAAGTATTCTGGGTCTGCACGTCATGAGTAGAAGAGACCCTAAGGTCAAAGAAAGATATTTAAGTGCATCTAAGGTGAGATCACTTCACAGAATTTAAGAGAAAGAATGCAATAGTTGGCACATTTGAAGCTCTTTATTGTTAGTTTTTATACTGTTACAAATTTTAAACAAAATTGCAATTTAACTCTGCATTTTGTTGCTCAGTGCCCCGTCATGGGTGATCTACATTCTAGGATCCTTAGCACAAGGTGCCAGGAGAAGTTTCTGTGTCCTGAGGAACGTGTTTCTTCTTTCCATTAGGTGCTCTCTGACTCTGACTGATACCTGGCTGTCCACTGAGGTCCTGCTTCCTCGATAGACATATCAAGGGATGGATGATTTTTCCCCCACACCCAGGTACCCCTGGGCCTGAAGGTGGGGTAGATGTCCTGCTTGCTCTTCCTTGCCCCTCAGAATGATCAGTTCATCCCTTATGCTGAGAAACTCAGTGCCCTTGAAACACATGTCCTCGGATTCTGCCAGTCACGTACAGTTAGGGTATAGGCCCTATTCCTGTCATAATGTGTGTGTGTGTGTGGTGATGGGATCAAACCCAGGGCCTCATGCATGCAAGGCGAGTGCTCCACTACTGAGCTACATTCCCAACCCCATAATGCATTACGGTCTTCATAGCCAGTCAGTAACCCACCTTTTACGTTTTCAGCTTCCCTACCTCTAATGACTTGACCTAGGCACATCCCACATCCTAGATCTTGGCATACCCAGAAGAGTATCCCTTGCATATTTCTGTTTCCAGACTCCTGCTCTTAGCCAGACGTAATGATGTAACACCTCTAGTCTCAGGAGGCTACGGCTGGGTAATGGTTTGAGACCAGGAGTTTGAGGCCTCTTGGACAACACAGTGAGATGCCATCTCAAAACAAAATAATTCTAAACTATTTTTGATACAGCCAGTGAGTTCAATGAGACAGGCGCTCACAAGAAAACCAAAAAGGCAGGACTGAACAAGGCTTTATTGAGCCGGCTGACAGACAGTCTCCAACCAGGAGCCAGAGAAGGTGTCCACCCCATCTGGGTCTCACCTTCAGTTTAAGTACATTTTTAGGTTTCCATAGTAACCACTAACACATTTTTGGGGAATCTTACAAGAATGACACACAATTATCATAAAATTTACTTCTCCTAGAAGCTGTCGGACAGCTGGATTCCAGATGACCACTGCAGTCGAACTTTTGACCTACTTCTGAATGTGTCCTGTTTGTTTGGTTCCCATTTTGTGACTCTGCTCTCCTTTAAGTAGAATGATAACTAGCCGAGGGCAGGGGGTGAAGAGTGGGGTCCGCTACAGCTTAGGTGAATTTAAGTGACTCTTACTATGGAGTCGAAAAACGAAAATGGAGTCTCGCCTGCCCTACCGCTTTCTCTTTGCCATTTCTTCCTCTTGTCCCCTCACACAATTCTCCAGGACCCTCTAGTCACTTGACCTGCTCTGTATTCTCACCCCCGTTCTCAGCCCACCTGCACAGCTCGGGTTTTATGCTCTGTTACTATGGTCGTGTGCTCATCCACGCTATTAACTCTTTTCCTTCTTATTTGACCTAAACAATAGAATCAGAAGAAAACTTTGGGATACTCGCCTTGCCAGACCCACCACTGTGTCAGAATCTGCACCCTATGTTCTGCCTCGTTGTCACTCTAGCAGTAAACCGTCTGTTCCACTCCAGGACTTGGACACTGGGTTCCATTTCCTGCCACATACTTAAGGCTGTTTCCTCTGCTGGGTCAGTGACATCAACATGTCCACCTGCCACAGTACCTTGCATACTGAAGAAACACAAGCTGTCTCCTGAGCCTATCGGCCCCTCTAGCTGCTGTTCCCTTTCTCCCTGTTCAATAAAAAAGAAAAACCTTAAAAATAATTACCGTATTTGCTGTCTTTGCTTCCTTTCTTCCCAATCTCTGCTGTACGCACTTCCGTCAAGCTTTGTCAGCGCTGCACTGACTCTGCTCGCCTTTCTTAGCAGCACTGTGACGCCATCACCGCTCTCCTTCAAACGGTTTTTTTCCCAGCCTTTTTCAGAACCTGCCCTCCAGGTTTTCCTTCTGCATCGTATGTGCCGCTTCTTGGTGTGAATATCTGGATCGTCATCTTCCAAACGTCTGGGCTTAGGAAACCACCAGAGCTCGGTCCATGAGCTGCCCTTTCTCAACATCTCTTGCTTCCCACGTGATCTCTTCTAGTTCTGGTGCTTTAAATCCCGCTTATACACTAACACCAGTTTCTCCAAAGCTTATGTCTGTAGCCTGAACCTTGAACCCTTGAACTCTACACTCATATATCCAGGGGCTCATTTGATATGGATGCTTGGAAGGCTGAGAAGTATCTCAAAATTAACATGTCCAGAAATACACTCAGATTCCTTTCCAGATTTTTCCTCCCATCCCAGTAACAGGTAGTTCTTCCCATTGCTTGCATAGAAAACCTGAGTCATTCCCGACAGTCGTCCGTCTTTAATACCTCACATCCAGTTCTTCCTCTTGGCTCCACCTTTTGAAAATACATCCAGAATCCAACTACTTCCACCAGTATTTCCCCTAATTCAAACCACCGTCATCCCCTGTGTAGACTTCCTAAGGAAGCCCCCCTGTTGACACTCAGACCCGTCTGGTCTGTGCCATCACGGTCCCCTCAAAATGTGATGTCGTGGGACTCCTTTATCTCGCCCACCCAGTAGTTGCCCATCCGTCAGAATAGAAACATAGGAGATGTTTGGGTTTTTTTGTTTTTTGAGACAGAGTCTCACCATGTAGCTCAGACTGGCCTTGAACTCATGATGTAATCCCAGGCTGGCCTCAGACTCCTGAATGCTGTGACTATAGGCATGTGCCACCACACCTGGCTACTGTACAGCATGTGACATGATGTGATTCCCCACAGTGGGAATAATTGGTTTTTTCCCTGCAAATTTCGGTTCTCCTTCCAAATACAGGTAGGATTATAGACACTTTCCTGGGTTCTTGAAATTGCATGAACCAGGTGACTGACATGCCCTGGCCAGTTAAATGCTGGTGGAAGGGGTGAGTCACTTCCCGGTGGCACCCTCCAGAGCAGCACATGATTTGTCATGCTGCCTCTGCCTCCGCCATGGCAGTGGCTGCACTCTGGACGGTGCCTGATTCGTTAGCCTGGGTTCCCAGGTCAGCAGCAGAAAAGCCAAGCGTCCTCCTGTAGCCACGCAGGGTGACGCACATGTTTTGGACTGCGCTTATTGAATGGGCTGCGAGCCCCAGCAGGTCTGGACGGCGGCCACAGCTTCCTCTACGCTGTCCCCACACCTTTTCCTGCTCACTGTGTTTAAACCACATTGATTTCCCTCCTGCTCTTTAAACATGGCAGACATATTCATGCCACTAGACTTTATCTCAGACTACTGTTGAAGTATAAATAGGAATTTTTACTCTTGAAATATTGATTCCTCTGGGTTTGTTTTTTCTATGGCTTAACCTTTTTCCAACAATAAAAATTCATGTTTCTGTCTATAGGTTGGTACATTTGTTTTAGATCCAATGTGTGGACTTGGAACAATACTTTTGGAAGCTGCTAAAGAATGGCCAGTAAGTGATAAAGTTTGGTATAAACTAAGCAATAAATTTATTTATCCAGTATATATATCTATGTATATATACATATGTCTATGTATATATACAGATATATACAGATATACATGTATATCTATATGCGTATAATCAATATATACATACATATATAAAATCACTATATATATGGATATGTGTGTACATATATCCATTTACCAATGATGGGATTATTATTTTTAATGTTATGAATTACTATTCACCATGCTTAAAATAGATTAAAGGAATTAATTAGAGTGCTGTTTCATTTCAGTGTGAAAATTTTAGTAAAATTTGACAAAATTCCCAGTAACTAGTCATGACCTAGCTATACTAATCCTCAAATTCCTTAGGCATTTTTAATTGTAAAATATTAACAGATTTTAAGATTTTAACAAAAGCTTTTAATTTTGCTACTAAATATTTTAAAGCATGCCTATGAATTGGTTTTTGTTTGAATTTAAAAATCTGTTAATTTTCACCATTTAAGAAAATATATTTTCATTATCACTGAGATATCCAATGGTTTTATTTCTACTTAAAACACAAATTTCTTTCTCCACAGGATGGGTATTACGTGGGTGCCGATGCCAGCAACTCACAGTTACTTGGTGCATGGGACAATCTGAAAGCCGCAGGCCTTCGAGATAAGATTGACCTGCTTAAAGTCTCTGTTACAGGTACCAACACAAACCAAGAATCACTTTCTACAAGTGGAGGTTTAGTTGTTTATGCCCTGTACTGTATGTGTGAAACTAATACTTCCAATAGTATATCTTTATTTTTCAAACGGTTCCTGATTAGGGAGCAACGTTCGTATAGCTTTCCAGTAGCATTTAAGTTTGTTGTGTCTGAATCATTTCTGATTTCCTAAGTAGGGATCACATAATAAAGACAGCAGTATAATAATAATGATTTGAGTTTATTTCAGATAAACTACATGAAATGTTCTGAATTCCCTTACCGTCCTCTTGCCTCACATTGGTCAGTGTCCCTGGTACCTACAGGAGTGAAGTAACCATCTGCCCCCGTTTCCAAAGCAGCACTTTGAGAAGTCCACAAGGTCTGGGGCAAGCAAGGACCCTTGGTCACCTTAAGGTGGAGGGAAACCACTGACCCCTGTTTACTGATTGGGAATCAGCAGTGACAGACATGACTAACAATCGAGTCTATAAACCCCAGTTAAAATAACATTCTCTTAATACCCATAATTTTTAGAATTTTTTTTTATCTTTTTGAAACAGGGTTTCACTATGCAGTTCAGGCTGGCCTTCAACTCACTTTGTAGCCCAGGGGAGCTACAAACTCACAGTGAATCTCCTGCCTCAGCCTCCCATGTGCTGGAATAACAGGCATGCACCCCCATGCCCGGCCTAGACTATCTTAGAGAAGCCTTGCATTCTTGTTTCTCTGATATTCCCATAATGCACCTCTCTCCCCTAAAAATATTAGCACATTTTATTTCCAGCTAAAGAAACTTCATTCTCTTGGCAGTAAATAGGTATCAAGTCTATGATCAAGATGAACAAAATACTGTTTACATTTTTTATTATAGAAAAATAATAAAAAATGATTATCAACAGAAGAAAATATTAGGAGAACATCTATATAAAAGCATAATAAAATGCCCCCCCAAATGTATGTGGTTAATTGAGATTTAATAGTTATTTACAGCCAATGACTACATTTTTACCTAAGAAGGTTTTAATTTTCTAAAATTTTTTTAGTACCAGGAATTGAACTCACAACCTCACATTTGCCAGGAAGGCACAATGCCTCTGAGCTATGTCCCCACCCCACTACAAGGTTTTTAACAGGGCTTAGTGCATGAGACACAAGTGTCTGTAGTAACCTGAGGGATGATTAGACTGAAGTCAAACTTTCATGAACCCTGAATTCTTCAAGAATGCTCTTTCTCTGAGGAGCCTGGAGCTGCTTTGTAAGTTCCTCCTGAGCGGTGGGTTGCGGAACTCCTCCTGCCCCATGGCGCCTCAGTGCCCTGAGGGAGGAAAGGCCAAGTGGCCCCTCGGACCCCTGCCACTCTCCCAGCTTCTCTGTCATTTTTCATGTTGAAGGTGTCTTCCACCAAGTTCCGCTTTAAACAGAAGCAACAGTATTCCATTGTCTTTCACTCAAAAGGGCTTCTCTGTGGCACCACCTAACCAAATAAATCCTAGTTCTTGAAAGGATCTACCCCAGGAAGGGCAGCCCGGAGGAGGGGAAGGACGGGAACAGACGTGCACTCATCCAGGGAAGAACAGATGGTGGCTCGGGCCAGAGGAGAGCACACGGAGGCGATGGTAGAGGGCCGCGGCACGGCTTTGAAGGTAGCGCCAAAGGCCGTGTAGTTGGATTGGATGTGGAGCGTGGAAAAGGAACAGCTGAGCTTTCTATTTCTAGCTCAAGCAGCCAGAGGGTGGAGCTGTTACGTCCTGATGCCGGGAAGGGTGAAGGCAGAAGTTGTTAGGCGTTTAAACCTGTTCAGTTTCCCATGGTTGTTAGACACCAAGTGGAGACGATACCAATTAGGGGCAAATCTGGAATTGGGGGTGAGGGTAGGTGTCAGCAGTAGCGGTGACATTTAAATTCCTGAGCCGACCTGAGGAGTGTAAACAGCAAAGGGAAATAGGACTGAGCCCTGGAGCTTAAGATGCTTAAGAGTCCCCGAAGGTGAGCATCGAGAAAAGGAAGAGCTAGCGACTGAGAGAGGGTCTGGGGGCAGAGACCTGTGCAGCCTGCTGCCAGTTGGAAGGGAGACTGAGGTCCAGAGATCGCTCAAGCCAAGGGCTGCTTCCATGGCACAGAAGGAGCAAGTTCTGCCCGGAGTGGATTCTTGAGAGAAAGGGAAGACATAGATGGGTAGTTTATTTTTTAATTTAATTACTGATTAGTTGATTGATTGATCAATTGCAGTTTTATTTTTTTTTTTTATTTTAGAAACATAAAAGTACAAAAACATATTGACAAACAGACACCCATTATCATAGAAAATAGTACAATCACAACTAATCTATAGACAAGGTGATATGGTCTCAACAGTAGTTGTTGCTTTATCCATTGATATCTTCGAATTGTAGATGTATGGACCCATATACAGACATGCAAATTTAG